>NJDD01010458.1:39370-49647 GCA_002245505.1 Calephelis nemesis
CATTTATCCTACTTTCATGATCTTTCTGACATACCCAACTCTCACTTCCATACAATAACGTTGGGATAAGCACAGAATTATGCAAAGCGAGTCTAGCTTTTTGACTCTAAACCTCGCTTTGGAATAGCCTACCCAACGCTCCATTCACACTATTCCCTGCACTCACTCTCTTCTCTACATCCGCGGTGTACCTTCCGTCCCTACTAAAAGCACAACCAAGATATACAATTTCATTCACTTGTTCCAGCACTACATCCGTTCTGGCTGCATCTCTTTCAAATACCATTATTTTGGTTTTCATCGCATTCAAATGTAAGCCCCCATGTATGAATGCAATATGTATAGACGTAATTTTGTAATATTCCTTGTAACTTTTCTAAATCTTATAAGTAGTTTTGGAATTCGCTGCCTAAGGGCATAAATAGCATTCAAGAAGTGGTTAAGTCTTCAAGAAAGCTGGCAAAGAACATTTTAATACCTAAGTAATATTCTCCATGTTGGCCTGTGTTTCCTGTTTAGAGTAGACTGTCTGCCTGGCAGCTCACTAGAAGCGAGCAAATGTTCAATGTATCATTACCACCTAGTCTACTGGGAGTAGAGTGCTGTGCAGCAATTTGCCCTATTAATGCTCTCATAATGACACTGTCATGTTCCAGTCCAGAAGGTAAGTTAGCCGGTTGACTTCCACTATGCGTATTACACCAGACACAAGAGAGTGACGCATCCATGTTTGTGGTAAATATTCGCAATACTGTATTAGAAATTTTAGTATTGTTTGACATCTATAATTGCGCTAAGATTTTAGCAACTTTCGCTTTTAAGTTCAGTCATACAAATAAGGTGAGCGTACGAGTGAAATGCAACAGGAACGGATGAGTTATTAATTTTGTAACATTTTTTAATAACGCGGCTATACATACGGATTAGTCCTAGCTTCGTTACATTTAAGCTTTAATCTAAGATAATCCTACTCCTGTTTAGAACGATTTTGACGAAACTCTGACGAAATTTGATTTGGACTGCTATCCTGCATGTAGAACACAGTAGGTTCTAGCGGGCTATTAACATTTAAAATTGAGATTTTATGATTTCGTATTAATTTTTTAATTACAATGACATACTTTAATAATGCAATTACTGTATTTTATATTATAGAGTGTTCTGAAATGTAGGAAATGTTACATATTAAGCTATTCGACTTTAAAAAAATATACAAGTGTAATTACTTTGAATAAAAATATATTCTATTCTATATATAGTTAAAAAAAGTTCAACATTTTTTTGTTTATTATTAACTAAATGCTAACAATTTGCTAGTATTGTGTACCTAAAATTATGTAACCTATTCCAATTTGCATGAAATCGAGATTCATGAGTGACCCTACAGGATAGTTTTTAAAGTTATCTAAAGTGAAATTATCAAACGACGTAAGCGGTTATGAAATAACTACAAAAAGACGTCAGCTCTTGGGCTACAAATTTCAAGGGAAAGCAAACAATCGGAAATAGACGGAAGCTTTTTCGTTGCTTTCATTTGTTTAATATGTAACCAGCCTTATTTTCGTAAGGATTCACATTGACATTTGGAAGAGATTTTATTATTCGTCAAATAAAATCACTTTAAGTCCAACACAATGTCGCTTTCCGTTATCTGTCTTTAATGTATATTATAACTACACAACGGATTTTAATGTGGTTTTCTCGTTTTCTCCTAATCGGTATTAATCCTAATCCCTATGAAGTAGGTACATATTTTTTATGTAAATGAGTGTTTTAGAAATGATCACATTTGGATATGTGCCCGGTTGGCGATAGGCTTGCCACCTATCACATTGTGAGTGTCTTGGGCTACGCAACAAAAAAATGCTTGCAGCGCCGTTTCGTTGCATCGCCCTGCGTAGGTACGCCTTGGTCCTTGCGCCGCTTCTTGCTTAGGTGTAGGAGTTCCTCACTGATAAAAACATTGGTTTGCATCCGTGTGGAACATAGATTTAATCCAAATTTTGATTTGTTTCAAACAAAGTTCCCACCTTTGTGGAAGGCGTGATTGCGGCGTGTTTAAAACTGTCTGGATGATGGCGTAGTTACTTCCGCCTAGGTGATGCTTTATGAAAGGCCGCGCCGAAAAGTGTCAGCGCTGCCTATGTGATACATAGAGGAGCTTGTTTCTTATAAGTATTTGCACTTTGCATAAAAGGAGAGAATTGTAAAAATAAAATAAATAGGTAAAATGTAAAAAGTAAATAAGTAGAGTATAGTAAATGATATTTTAGATATTCTAATAATAACAAGAAATCGTGGTACCTATAGGGAAAGGGAAGTTGTTTTACTCTGAATTTAATGCGTGCGAAGCCGCGGGCAAAAGCTAGTATTAAACAAAACGATTAAGTATAAAATATACGAGTTTGTAGTTAGGTAACCTTTGTTATAAGCAGATAGGTTATTATGCTGTGTAATGTCCTCTGCTGGCTGAATAGGGTTGGAAACGGTAGTAGTTCATAAAGTAGGTATCTACCACCATATATCTAATGATCTAGTAAGGACAAAAAAAAAAATTCTTGTAATGAATTTTGTAGTAAATATAAAGAAATAATTTGTTGTAATACTAAAATAGACATAGTATTTCATACATATTAATAATTATTTGATAAATAAATATTCTAATTCAAAATAAATTTGCCTGGTATTGGATAATATGTAGCCGTTTAGCGATAGGCTTGCCACCTATCACATTGTGTGTGACTAGTCGTGGGTGTCCTTTATGTACCTCTGTCTTCCTCTTCGGGAATACGGGCGACAAGACTCTTTTTAAATAATTAATTTGTAGACATAAACATGTCAATATTTCCACACCACAATATTATAGAATATGTTTGTAGAACAATACAATAGAATGATTGTATTTTACAAGTTATTGTTTAAAACATTTAAAAAGACATAGGGTGATTTTTCGAACTTAGAATCTAGGTCAGCCATTACTTCTCATATTTCCTAAAGTAGCCTAAGAATTACCAAGTATAGTAATATTGAAAGAGAACCTTTTACGGGAATGACGGATTTCTCTAAAATAAAATATTGACGTAGATGTGACAAAAGAAAAATACACATTAAAGATACGTGTTCACTTCAGAAAGGCAGAAGTGAAACCTGCTAGTGTTTCTTGTCTCATCTTTAGCGTTAGTATCAACACTCCTATAAGTTGCTTTTTATCACATGAAAGGAATTACATTGTTATAAAGGAAACAAAGATATGTCTTCCCCGTGTTGGTTCGGGTCCTCTGAGTAGAATAAATGTATACATATATACTCGTATTTATACTAATGCCGCTGTCGTAAGAGGCGATCACAATTTTAATAGGTCCGTACCAACAAGATCACCGGTGGATCCACTGTTTTACCTGTTCCTGCCGCCATAATGACTGTCATGTTCCGGTCCGGAGACTTGCACAATTGGCCTAAAGCCAGTCATAGGACAGCGCACCACTAACATATCTGTGGAGAGTTGTCTATTACCATCAGGAAGTTGTGCGTTTGTTCGTTGCCGTCGTTTAAAATATTAAGTCTGCAGTAATATTAATAGTAGGTAAGAAATACTATTTACCTCCTTATTGGTCTGGTTCGTCTGGTTGGTTACCGGATGTTACAAGGATCGGGATCGATTTTCGATATGTGTAGTGAACATACCTAGATCCTTCATTACGATACAGGTATTTCGGTGTATGGATTTTAATTGTATTTATTTAGGTACCTATTTATTTATGTACGAGTGTACTATCATTTAGGCCGCATTTATCCTACTTTCATGCTATTTCTGATATAATCAACTCCCGCTTCCATACAACAACGTTGGGATAAGCACACAATTATGGTAAGAGATAACCGTGACACGTAGAGACTACATAATATGTTGTAGGTGTGTCGCTGTCTTGAGGCCGTAGTGTTAGGCATATTGTGCAAGTCTACCTGCTAACCTATTCTCCGAACCGGAACACTGACATTATCCTGCCAGATTAGGTAAGTGGTGGTGGACGAATACTTATCTGAGAAATTGGCTACACAACACTCTACCACCTGTGGTCTTATTGGTTTTAATCATTTTATCTTATTGGTCTTATTGGTAAAAAATTTGGCGGAATATTGCAACATTAAAAATTTGGAAATTATTGCAAATTAAATAATTTTATTTAGATTTATGCATTTTTTTTCGTTTCACCGTTTTTAAAATTACAACGCAGTTAAATAAGTTTTTGATTCTAACCGTTTAATGTTGACAGTTTCGTTGAATATCAAATTGCACGTAATAATATGGTTTTGGGATTCATACATACATATCTTTACGACAAGTCCCTTACGGGATAGGCAGAGAGTATGTATTATTTATAATATATTATGTTATAGTATTCTAGGATGAATAATTATTACTTATATCACGTTTGTCATCAAATGTTAGGAGCGAGTGTATTGGAAAAACTGTTAGATATAGTATGGCTGTATTTAAAACAAAATCAGACAAGAGTGAATTCTGTACATTACATATTATATTTAAAAATGTCCAGATGACTAAAAATGGACATCAAAACATATTTTATAATTTTTGTCTGCGGCTATCTGTACCGAAATTCATGCTGATCGTGTCGAAATTGGGCAGGGAGATACTTTTGACCGCCTCGTTGGTCGAGTGGCTAGCGTACACGCCTGACTACATCGACCAACCGCGAGGCTCGGGTTCGTTTCCCGACGGGGGCAGGCATTTGTGTGATGAACATTTAGATGGCTGTGTTTCTGGGTCTGGGTGTTTATTAAATTTATTCTGGTATCTATTTAAGTATTTCTATGTATTAATATCATATCGTTGACTAACACCCATAACACAAGCATAAAATTTGCTTACTTTGGGGTTAGGTTCAATTTGTGTAAGTTGTCCAGGGATATTTATTTATTATTTATTTATGTTGCGGAGGAGGTTATAGGCTATTTTTTCATCCTGCTCACTAAAAGGACTCACGTCGGAGAAGGGTAAGACTCAAATGTAAATTGGGCTATAATTTGTTAAAAGTCCGATTTACTTTATGCTTTATCGTGTGTGCTTTACGGATTTTCCGTATTTTTTTCCAAGTCATAAGTTTTGTAGTTTAGAAAACACAGACATGAAAAATAACAACACTTATTAAAAAGCTAATAATAAATAAATAATAATTTGTAATCCGGAAGGTATTTGAATAGTCAGATCATCTTACATATATATATATATACACATCTTCATGCCCTGATATGTATAGGACGTACACCTGTAGGATAGGCAGAAACTATTGAGTGCCGAGTAAACAAAGTATATATAAAATAATTGTCTTTTTTATTAAATTACTTATTGAAATGTAAGTCGGTTTTTTGCAGTTTAACTGCGCTATAATTATTGTACTAAATATGTCTGAGCCTCGCCAAACTTAAGTTTTATATCTTGATTTATACTTTTAAATTTTTTAAAGTTATATCATAAAATACTGTTTCCATAATACCTAGTGTTTTTTAATAATTGGGTCTATTATGGGCTTTCATTTCGATGGTTATTGTGAAGGTTGTCGAAGAGTTAACTAACCGGTCCCGTTGAAGGTCACTAGGTTACCAGTCCAACCTAGCGGGTTCATCGACTTCATGACATTTTAGTAAAGATTTCAATGTTGCAGCACGGAAGCTCTAAATTAAATCTAACTAAATTTGTAATCTAAAACTTAGTGGTAATTTTGTTGCGCATTCACGAAACTAATTTATGTTATCGCTACCTTCCAACGAAAGTAATAGAAAGAGACAAAACACTCTTAGTGCTGTCAGATTAGTCTGTACACATTTCTACATATGTTTAATCTATCACTCGGATAATAACCTCACAATTAAAAACCTCACAATTAGCCATGTCCAAACTAATCTGACATATCGAAAATGTTCCATTTATATTATTTTTGTTTCATTTGCAAAAGATAGGATGCATCTAAACCAAGTTAAGTTTGTAAACAGCAGAATCACCACAAATATCTGATAACTTAATTTAAAAAATTGAAATCAAGTAATATATGGTAATAATAATATATAGAAACGCAAAATATAGAACACACAGAATCTGATTAGATATGCCTATATATAGCTTATTTCTTTTAAATTAGGAATTCAAATTTAGAATAAAATAAACATAAGCCAGTATTTTGCTATGAAATTGAAATTAAGATTTATGAGGGTACGACCTAAGGCTTGATTAAATTAAATCTGATTAGCATATTATACAAATGTTTTTGTGATGAAGGATGACGAACAAGCAAACGGTTTTGCGATTTTTGATTTATGTTATCAGTGTTAAGGTCAGGATGTTAGGCATTAAGTGCAAGTCTACTTATTCAACCCTCCAGTCTGAAACTAGACAGCGTGATACACCACAATTATGACAAAAACATAATGTGTTTTTATAAGGCTATATTTTGTAACCACACAAAAAGTTAATAGAAATGTTCTATTGCTTTCGTTATTTTTTCTAGGCTTCACGGTTTTGACTATTGTGTCTGACTATAGCTCAGTGCTGGACTACCCAATAGGCCAGACTTGGCCATGGCCTGGGGCCCCCAATTATCAAGGGCCCCGAAGAAAATTTGACATGAATTTTTCTTTGAAATTTTTTTTTTATTTGTATATATATATTTTTGAAGTGAAACTCGGGGTTGGAAATAAAATTGTGTAACATTTTTTCGTTATGCGTCACATTTTTCCGTTACGCGCCATCTTTGTTCTTATTCCTACCACTCGTGGTTCGAAGTATACTTTCTCCAGCGGAGTAGGGATTGGCAATAAACTTTATTTAATCAATTTCTGTAAAGTTGCATATAGTAAATTATTTTTTGAAAAATAACGTCATAAAGAAGTTTCACTTCTTCACTTCTTACGAGTGTACGCTAGTACACGCACACATTTTTTTTTCAAATTGAAAAAAATATTCGTGTTTATTTGTTAAGTATATTTATTTTATTGTTCGTTTGTTATTTTTTGCCAATTTTCGAATTTTAAATTGCGCTCTTAAATACTTAAACATCGCTTGCGCAAGCTTGTTATTATAAACAAAAATTTTTCAATATTTTTGAAAAAGGGAAGGCTCCAAAATCAAAATGGCCTAGGGTTATGGGCTTATTCCGGCACTGCTATAGCTAGAAAGTATAATCTTAATGTTGCGGTCAGTTAGTATGATCAGACTTTAGGTAAACCTTTAATAATGAAATAACCAACTATTTATCTTGATGCAGGAAACAGATGATATTGTTGATTGATTTGACAAGATTGAATTTAACTAAAATAATCAGGGTTTTTATTAATATGTGTGTTATAACTGCATTATAATTAATATAAAGTTGTCGTTTCCAGTTGGTAGATTGAGACAAAAATTACAAATGGACAAAGCTCGGTGAAGTTGCATAAAATCGCGAGATTAGCAACAAACTAGTCATTCAAAAAAAATACAAATGGAAAGGTTTTTGAAGAAATATAAAAAAAAATCCAAATTCAAATGGCCATTTATGATTTTTTTTTAAAATGGCCATTATTTATGAAAAGTATTTTTGTTCCACATTATATATTATAATGTTTACTCACAAATTTAAAAAAAATAATCTTTAAAAATCCAAAGCATTCTGCAAATAAGTATAAATGTATTTTTTACTTGCTTCAATACGAATACTTATATGTAATGCCAGAAGTGGAGAAAATTCTCCCGTGTTGGTCCGGGCTCTTTGCAGAATAGACCATATCTCTTCCTGCCAGGCAGCTCATAAAAGGCGAACATATGCTTACCGTCACTAACACCGTGACATCTGACTAGGTCATAGACTTTCGCAGCGACTCGCCCGGATTGGTACCATTATCTTATCTATTCCTGCCACCATAACGTCAGCATTTGCCGTTGACGTGTTCCGGTTTGGAGGGTGAGATAGCCGGTAAACTTAGTTTTGCTCGAGGCCTAAAGTCCCGGCTTCAGGTTGGTAACACACTATTACCAACTTCGGTGTCTCTAGGCGGTGTGAATTTCTTACCATCAGGAAATTCGTCTGCTTCTTTGCCTTCCAACATTATAAAAAAATCCTCTTTTAACAAAATATATACAATGATAGCAACTTTAGAC
Source organism: Calephelis nemesis (assembly GCA_002245505.1). NCBI lineage: Eukaryota > Metazoa > Arthropoda > Insecta > Lepidoptera > Riodinidae > Calephelis > Calephelis nemesis. The sequence goes on from NJDD01010458.1 coordinate 47,523, forward strand.
ATTACAGGCGTTATATCTCCTGCAAAAAATGTAAAGTCAAAATAATTTATGAGTGTTTGCGTTGGCAAATAAATGTTATAATGTAATCAATAACAAAAATTGTGCAAAATTATAGTAATTAGGAACTCTTGTGTGTACGTATTTTATTGTCTGTATTCCCTGTGTTGGTCCGGGCTCCTTTGCAGAATACACCATCTGCCTTCCTGCCAGGCAGCTCGTAAAAGGCGAGCATAGGCTTGCCGTCACTAACACCCTGACATCTGACTAGGTGGTAGAGTTTCGCAATGACTTACCCGGAGTGGTACCACCGCCTTACCTATTCCTGCCGCTATAAATGACGTGTTCCGGTTCGGAGGGTAAGGTAGCCGGTAAGCTTACTTTTGCTTGAGGCCTAACATCTCGGCCTCAGGTTAGCAACGCATGGTGCGTCATATCAATCATAAAAAAAAGTATACAAATGAAAGAATATAATGAAACCATATGTACATGTCTTTAGATTGGTGGTAAATTGGTAGCATCGATTGCCTTAATATTACAGTATTATCTTTATCCATAAAAATGAATCATCATTTCCCTTTGTCATCGTACATCGTGAACACATGGACAAATTTTGCTCTGTTGTTTTTTTTAGTTATTTTCAGGAGAAGGTTCAAACGAAAAAAGGGGTATTCTTAGTGAGGACAGGCCAACGTCTGCTGGCTCAGCTAGTTACAGATTCACAGATAGTGCAAATTATTATAAAATTACATAAAGTTGTACCTACCTCGACGCTAAAGTTAGATAATCCAGAAAAAATATAGTCATGATTGTATCCACTTGTTTACATTTTCGTTTGCACTTAACAAATACTAAACTAATATCCGTTTAAGTTTCACGCTCTAAATTGCATTACAGAATTGCAATATAACGTTCTCAACTAAAAAAAATTGATTAATAGGTAAATATTACTGGAATATTACTGTACCATTTTCCATAAAATTTACAAGGCACAAACTCAGGGGTCTATCCGATAAAAATAATTTCAATAGTCAGATTGCTCTGAAAGGGTCTAACGTCAATATTCGTTATCTATACCAATATTATAAAGAGGAAACCTTTGTATTTTTGTATGTTTGTATTGAATAGGCTCAAAAACTACTGGACCGATTTCAAAATTTCTTTTACCATTACTTAGAGGGATTCTTCCGAATCCGTATAGCCTATATTTTATCCCGGAAAATAGATAGGATTTATTTCACGGTAGTGAAAATTGTGGAGTAAGCCGACGAAAAAACTGCCGTACGTTAACGATACTCGCGAACGCTGCCTTGTTGTTGAAAAGTTGTAGAACTCAATAATGCCTACAAAAAAGTCCGCGATAGTATCAATCATTTATATTTTAGCCATTAGAACCACTTTTCCATAGAATGAAAGTAATTAAAAATATTCTACGCATCTGAAATTTCTAGCATCTGTTGAGACCTCCTTACTTATCTAAAATACAAAAATTCATTAATATAGCTATTGTAGTTCTTGAGATATTGACGTCAGAAAATCGATATTTTTTTTACTATACACTCACTGACTGACTGACTCACTCATCAAAAACTTCCACTTCCACTTTCAAAAAACTATGTATCAGGAACGCAAACCTGTTTTTCAGCAGTTTCCTGATAACATTTTTATTTTTTTTCTGTACTTTTTAATGAAGTTACTTGGCAAGTTTTAATAAAAAAATATATACTTGACACATAGCGTTTAATAGGTTTATAACAATGTGTGTGAAAACTTACCAAGTAAAATCATTAAAAGGTACAGAAAAAATGTTATCAGGGAACTGCTGAAAAAACAGGTTTGCGTTCCTGTAAGTATTAGAGTTTTAGGTATTTAATATGACATTTATTCATAATCTACTTTTCAAACTGCGGAAAATCAAGTGTGCATTCCTGTAACTATTTTTAACTGAGGTATGTTTTTTTTTAATAATATTGGAAGGCAAACAAGCAGACGGATTTCCTGATGGTAAGAAATTCACGTCGCCTAGAGACACCAAAGGTGGTAATGGTGCGCTGTCAACCTGAGGCCGGGATGTTAGGCATCGAGTAAAAGTCAGTTTACCGGCTACCTTACCCTCCGAACCGGAACA
>NJDD01010462.1:0-12449 GCA_002245505.1 Calephelis nemesis
CAAATCCTGTCTGGGGCGAAATTTTTTCTTTCTTTAAAATTTATAGAAAAAAAAATGTGTTATTTTTGTGTATCTAGATGACTTACTTTTAAGTTGGATTGAAGTATTAAGTTGGATTTGAACAGATTACCTGCGCTTAAACTATCTTTAATAATGTACACCTACAGATTACCTGAACTTAAACTATCTATTGTGATGTACACCTACAGGCACAACTGTACCAATAAAACAATTTGTCCTAAGACATCTCTAATATCTCTAATTTATGTTTTAGCAAGTATAGCAGTTTTCTCCATAAGAACAAATAAACATAGAGATTGGTGAAGAAATTAAAATAACAAAAAATATTTTGAGTTAGAACTATCCTAAAATAACTATAGCTATCTAATATATTTTTCTAGAATAAAGTACTCTGACACACAAAGCTTTTTTTAATTACAAAAAAAGAAAAAATACACCTTGCACAAGAAATATCGCAGCAATACCCTTTCGATTTTCGCTATCGAAATCTCACATCTGTCCGAATTTAAATTGTTCTTGGAAAGTTCTGGAAAAAATTGAAAATAGAAAAATAATAAAATTAAAAAATATGCTGAATATTATCTTGAAAAAATATTTTTCAATTTCAAATGTAAAAAGAAAAACATTAAATAATTATGAAATTCTTATTTGAGGCATACACAATACCATGTTATAAATTCATATGGTGGCGTTATTATGTTGGATGTTATGGATTTTTTGCGTGAAAGCATGTGAGTGATTTATTGAAGTCAGCAGGGAATAAGAAAAAATATGCCTCGTTGTTACCAAGCTGCATTAATATTCTTTCTTGGAATTTTCTTTTCAATATATAGTATTTTAACGAATCTGTTATCATTGACATAATACTCATAAAAATAATGCTATAGCAACTTGGCAAAGATAAAGCATTTTTTTATATAAAACCTATGCTATATTTTATTCCATTTGGCCTTCGCGAATCTCCGTTTTTAACAGTCCTAAAAAAAGGAGGAGGTTTACAATTACAATGTTGTTGTTTTTTTTTGGTAATTTTTGTTAGGCGATTGCTCGGTCAACAGCCAACCGATTTTGATGGATCTTTTTTTTAAAAATAAGTCATGATCGTGGTAGTCCAATGTTAATTTTGCCATGATCAGAGCGGTTTTTGAGTTATACTTAATACTGCATACAATTTGCATGCAGAATGTATGCAGTATTAAGTATTATACTGCAATACTGCATAGAATTTTCACTTATGTTGACGGCCTCGTCGATAATACTACTAGCAGGATGTATATAATATCTATGTGGGACCATTTCGGAATTATTTGATATATTTAAAGAAATATATGTCAAAGTTCTTAATGAATTTTTGCAATTTTGCTGTGTTTAATTATTTATTTATTAAAAGTGACTTTTGCACTTTTTGCATATTTGATTGTTATTAAGATATTTCAGTTTTAGCACTTTTACCGAGTTAGTAGATAATTTTCCATTACTTTTGAGGGAAGAAAAAATTCACATTTATGTAATGCCTAGTATTAGACTGCCTGGTCGAGAGGTCAGCGTACACGCCTAAAGCTACCGACCATCGATAAAGACTCGAGGTTGATTCAAGATATTAACAAGTTGTACCCGCGACTTCATCCGCGTGGAATTTACCAAAAATGTTAGCAGAAACAAACAAACAGATAGACATGTAAAATAGTAAAAAATATTCTTTTGGTATATATACCGTATTTATGTGCATACAGTAAAATGTATTTGAATATTACAGACACTCCAATTTTATTTATTTGTATGGATATCTTTGGTCGGAACATGACATAACGTTGCACAGCACTCTACCACCAGTGGTCTTGTTTGTACTCACACATTCAACTACGAGCAGCCAAACAGGAAAGCAGAGTGTCTTATTAATATACACGGTTACTTTGAAATAACCGGCCGATTTTACTATAAGGGGATATATACATTCATTTAACACAGTCCTCAAAAATGCTTAACTTGTTGTCACGCTATGTCGTACCTAATACTAATGCGACTGCGGTCGGTGAGAACCAGTTTTATGCTCTGTTTACGTTAAAACCATTTATCTTGTATTTTGCATCGGATAAAAAATATAAATTGTTGATGAAATTATATATTTTTTTAAAGGTTTTAAATAGATCTTAAATATTTTTAAGTATTTTTTTTTCTTTGGTCTCCGTAAATTTGACCACATTTCTGAATATAGAGCCAAACTCAAATGGCTCCCTATTCGTCTTCGTAGAAATATTCATATCCTTTGCCTTTTCTACAACATTTTATTTAATCCCTATTGCCCCAAATATCTAAAATTTTAATTTTTTTTAAAAACTGTTATTTCTTTTGTGTTATTTCACCTGTGTACAATAAAGAATTATTTTTTATTTTTTTTTATTCCTAACCGTTGCTCAAAATTTGGCTGGTGCTTTAGACGTTAAACAAGGACAAAAATAAATATGGATTAAATATAATTATACTCTTAAAAAGAAGAAAAAAACGATCAAGGCTTGTAGAAAAAAGACTCCATCTAGATTTCGTCAAAAAAATGATAAGTTTTTGACATAAGCAAAATGGGTTTTATCTAAATTATGGATAAATTTTGTACGGGGTTATTCATTTTTTTTAAATTTTATGATTAATTTCGCTTATACACTTAAACTGAACCAAGTTTATGGAATGTCATTAAGATAGTTGAACTATTTTCAACCTCCTCGTTGGTCAAGTGGGTAGCGTACACGCCTAACGACATCGACCAACCGCGAGGCTCGGGTTCGATTCCCGACGGGGGCAGGCTTTTGTGCGATGAACATTTATATGTCTGCGTTTCCGAGTCTGGGTATTTATTTAATTTATTCTGGTATCTATTTAAGTATTTCTATGTATTAGAATCGTTGACTAACACCCATAACACAAGCATATAATTTGTTTAATTTGGAGTTAGATTCAATTTGTGTAACGTGTCCAGGAATATATTTACTTTCCTGAAATAACTCTAGTTGAAGCTAATAGACGTTAATACGCGGGCAAGTGCAATAACCTTAGTCAAAACCTATCCATAATTTAGTTATGAACCATCTTCATTTCATCAAATTTCAAACAAAAAAATACGCGTCAAAATCGGTTTATCCGTTCAAAAGTTATTATGGCAGAAACCAACACACATCAAACGTAATCCGTGGGGGGTTATAAAAGGGACGCGGAAATAGTGATATTTAGAAATGCCAATTTAATATCAATATATTAATTAATGAATGTAATTTTGGTTATACAGTAATATAGTCAAGGCGGGATCTACATAAAACTGTTATGATATGGCTTCAGTGAATTTCCCAGTGCGCGGAGCGGAGGTGCGCACCACCCTGGGGAAATTTCGCAGCGGCTCTCTGCGGGCCTCTACAAGTTTTATGGACGTGCAACACCCTGCTCACCCTCGCTCGCCACCGTCAACTTCTTATCTCTACTAGGTTTCAAACCATCTACAATATAATTACTGGCGTTGATTCGTGTTACTAAAATGTTGAGGTTCCAATTATATGATGCCTTATTTGGGACAAAAAGCAAACGGATGTGTGACAATATTTAAAATCAAAATTTCGCAGCGGCTTTTTATGGACTTTCATAATTTTGTTCACCCTCGTTTGCCACCATCAACATCTTATCCCTAGTAGGTTTCAAACCATTTGTAATATAACTAGGTATTACCCGCGGCTTTGCTGTAATAGTTATATATTGTCTACTAATAATTGCCTAATGATAGCCAATTAATAATGATTTTCATAGAAACTATCAGCCCCTATTTCAACCCCTTAAAGGTAGAATTTCCAGAAACATTTAAAAACGTATCTATTTACTTTTAATAAGTAGCCGAAAATAAACTTTCATGTCTCTAACTTAATAAATGACGATCTTCTATACAAACTTTCAACCCCTATTTCACCCCTTTAGGGGAACAATTTTCAAAATTCCGTCCTTAGTTGGTGTCTACTTAATAAAATGTCGCTACTCTACAGATTCCATGGCTCTAAAAGTTTTTGCTCAGCGATGATGAGTCAGTCAGACAGGACATGTTATTTCATAAGTATAGATTGCTAACATTAATCTTATCACTAAAAGGCTGGGTTTCCAAGTGATGGCTTATTTTTAGACAAGAAACGGACCTTTTTTTCTGGGCTTCTACAAGTTTTATGGATATACAACATTTTGCTGACCCTCACTTGATGGTTTAAAATCTTGCAAAGATAAGAATACTTCTTTTGGCGCGTTAGGAAAAAATGATGAGGGTAAATTTTTACGATGCGCGCGCACACCGTCACGAAAAACCGACATGATGAAGTTAGCTATAGATAACATTTTAGTTTTTCAAAAAAAGGTACCAACAAAGTAAAAGTAAGGACATCTACGTATGTTTGCGTGAGAACTGACAACTGTATTCACAATATTTCTTTATTTCTATGGTTAGTGTCATTTTGTCTACAAATGTAAAATAAGGCAAAAGATAAAATTTTTAAAAATATTTTTATCTTATTACGCTGAAGAAGTATAACTTCTAACGCGTTTACATAAGTACACACACAATTTTTTTTTAATCCAAAAATTATGTTGTATTCAGATACGAATTTGTTAAATAGTTAGCTACTAGTATTTGTTTTGTTTTCCTTGTGGTAAGAAATTCACGACGCCTAGAGACACCCAAGGTAGTAATGGTGCGTTGCCAACCTGAAGCCGGGATCTTAGGCTTTGAGCAAATGTAAATTTACCGGCTACCTTACCCTCCAGACCGCAACGGCACGCACGCAAGCAAGCACGCAAACGGCAAGCACTGACGTTATATATACGACGTTATAATAGGTAAGGCGGTGGTGTCAAATGCTAATCCGGGCAAGTCGCTGCGAAACTCTACCACCAAGTAAATCATATAATAGTAATCAGTATTTTACTTTTTTTAGATTCCTCTACGTGGAATAGAAAGCAGCTTGTAAAAGGCGGGTATAGATTACATAGGGCATTATGACAAGACCACTGGTGGCAGGGTGCTGTGCGGCAACTTGTCCGGGTAGGAATCCACTGCATTACTTATTCCTGCCTCTATAATGGCAGTTTCATGTTTCGGTCCAGAAGGTGGAGCAGCTGATAGACTTGCACAATTCCCATAATATTAACAACGACTCGCCTATAACATCCTATGTGTCTATATGTCTATACATGTTGTCTTCTACCATCAGGAGAGCCACGTGCTTATTAGTAGTATATGTCATAAGAAAATATACATAAGTGTGCTCGACTGAAATATTTTGATCTTGGAAAACAGAAGCTTAGTCAGCGATCACATTCCTTAAAATGTAAATATCTATCAAAACTGTAATAGTGGTAGAGAGAAAAACCAAGAAAATAGGATAAATGCGGAATGAGAGCGCTACGAAAAATCTGTAGGTTTACGCTCACTGACCGCATTCGTAACAGTGAGGTCCGATAAAAGATTGAAAGAAAGTGTTTGTATTAAAATTATAAAGGCATGCTCCGTTGGACCGGACAGGTGAAACGAATGACAAATGAAAGATTTACAAAACAGTATACGCGAGTTTTATCTGTTATTTTATTATTAGGGTAGTGTCACAAGTCTCCAAAAGCAGTATGTTAGCAGACAATAAAGCCAAAACTAAGTTTTATAACCAAAATTGTAAGGTTACTCTTGAATCTCGATTTCATGCAAATTAGAAATTGGAGTCGGATACGTCATTTTAGGTACTCGTGAACTCAATACTAGCGAAGAAGAAAAATAAATTATTTCATTGGATTTGTTCAAATTTTTTGAAAGAAAATGTTAATAATCCGCTAGCACTGTTCAAAGTACCCAAAATGATATATCCGATTCCAATTTCCATAAAATCGAGATTCAAGAGTAACCCTACCGCTACGGCTACGTCTGAAACCGAAACTCGGTCGGTCGGTAGTGTATCGTGCTGTACAAATGTAAGATAGTGAACAATAGTATTTGTGGCGGAACAGTGCCGTAATGTTGTTAACTTAAGGTATCGATCTGGTGGAGTCTAGTGCTCAAATGCGTCCCTCGGGGAGCGCGAGAAGCTGCGACTCTTCGCCCACTCTTGGGATAATGCAATACAAGCTATTGTACTGCAACGCCACTCGCAAACAAGCTTTTACATATTAACATTTTAATAAGTTCTGTAAAGAGTGATCCTTTAACCGATTGTAAAAAAGGAAGGTTATTAATTCGTTGATTTGTTTTTGTATGAATGTTAGGTACGCGATTTCTCCGCTAATACGAGTTCTTTTTTTTAATGATATAGGTATGTGGTTCCATATATTATTAAGATGCAAATAGTGTTTTTTGAGTTGTTTTATATACGTTACCAGAATATTAATGAAATTAGATTTTACCCCGGTTAAATCATAGCACAAAACATATCGTAATCAAGCGAATAAACAAAATATAAAAAAACAGAAAGACTCGATAACATCAATCCATCCAAAGAAACCCGCTTTTAAATCGGTCCATTCGTTTACAAGTTACGGTGGTTCAGACAGACACACACACAGATTTGTCAAACTCTTTTTCCGTCGGGGTTTATAAAAAAATTAAACTGTATTTACCCTTTTCTAAATAACTGAGTTAGCTATTTCTATAACATGAGAGCTTATATGACAAACATTAACCTAAAAGCTTAAAATACTATTTGAATGTTATGAACGAATGAATATGAACGGGCTGCACAGTCCCTTGATAAGGGTTAAGTCGGCGATTAAACTTGTCAACTTTTTATAACTGCCAACTTTTTGGATGCCTGATAAGTTTAAATGTAATGTTAGATTACGTCCGTGACCCTACACATCTTTACGTCAAGTCCTTTATAGCGTAGGCAGAGAGATACCTACTCAGCTAACTCTAAGTTAATGATCCTTTCTCATACAAACACACCGTTTTAGAAGAGGTCAGCTTGGAAAACATTTATTTCATAGGGACTAAACTAAAAAAAACTCTTGAAGCCAACCTTTGATAATAATAGCTATTCTTTCTTATTATTTATCAACCGAGGTTTCCTTAGATACCTACAACTATCCACATTCACGTTATGTAAAAAAAAACTATCTTCACTCCCATTACCCCAAATAGGTAGGCAAAGACACAACCAGGGCACTCACGATTAGTCGAAGACACTAATTCCAACAAAGTAATAAATAGGTGACAAATCGGGCACATAGCCAATACCGAGCGCCATTGATTTTATTAAAAAATTGCATGAAATTAAATATGTTAATTTCACATTGACCTTACAAGAGACACTTGTGTCGCCTCTATATATTAATGAAGCTACCTACCACCGTATCGCAAGAAAATAAACACATTCTCTTTGTTGTAATCTTTACGTAATAAATTAAAACACGTAGAACGTGCTACCATAGACGATGCTACCGCATTACCTAAGACTCTCACATTCCTGATTATGACGATTTAAGTTGGATTTAAGTTTTCCTCGTGTTGATCCGGTCAGACACTAAGTCCCACAATATTATAGGTGGCAAGCCTACCGCCAACTGGGCACATATCCATATTATCCATCCATAACATGTTACCTATGTTTTTTTAATCTTTCGTCTGCCATACTTTCCACATGACCAAAGCTACGCATGTCCTTTCCTCTTGTAGAGCCTACATTTAGCTTAAAATCGATTTTCAGCCAAACATATCCCTCTACTAATGGACGCCAATTTTTATTAAACATGGCTCCGATTTAAAGTTTGCCCTTATTCTTAATACAAAAAAAAAATGTTCTTAAATATTTACCTAAACAATGTAACTTGTCGTTGCTTGCAAATTAAATGTTTTAAAGAACAAAACCGTCTTTGACTTTGGCAGCGCCCGTGCACAATGTTACACATTAGTAATATAATAATAACGTACCTACTACATTTTAATAACATATTATTTGTTAATAAGCAGGGGTCTCTCCTGAAAATGGGACAACCGTCGTCTATAAACATCATAAATATAGCTGGTATGTCGCTAATATACGGCTAAAATCTTAGGCCACACGTGCAAATGGAGTCAACATTGCCCCCGACACGGAACACAACAATGGAGAGCACTGTCACTTTGGCGACGAGAAAAAAAAATAAACAAAGAAATGTGTGTGTGCGATTCACACGCGATAGAATCGAAACTTCAGTAAATCGACAAAAGAATGAGATGAATATATATTTGTGTCTCTTACCTGTCGCTTTTCTGTTGCACCCGTTTTGAAATCACAACGATTCTAAAGAAGTTTCACTTCAATAAATGTTCCTGGACAAGTAACACTAATTAAATCTAACCTGAAAGTAATCAAAATATGATAGGCTTGTCTTATGGGTGTTAGTCAACAATACTAATACAAAAAAACTTAAATACATACCAGAATACATTTAATAAACACCCACACCCGGAAATGCAGACATCAATGTTCATCACACAAATGCCTGCCCCCGTCGGAAACCCGAGCCTCGCGGTTTGTCAGTGTTAACTAGACGTACGCTAGTCACACTACCAACGAGGTAGAAGGTAGGTAAGGCAGTGATTCCAATCTCGGCGAGCTGATGCACAGCGCTCTACAACCTAGTTAAAACATCTTTCATGGCTTTTTCATAAAGGATTAAGAAGACATCTATAACATTAAAATAAATTGCTAAATGTGTTGGTAAGCACATAACTTCCAAACGACTAAACCGATTTCGCTAATTCTTTTTTGTATTGTGTTAGTTATTGTCAGAAGAAGGTTCTTATGAAGAGAAAAACTGGAAAAATATGCAGAGATAAACAATACTTAATTTTTCTTTATACAAACTGAACGGGTGGAACCAAATTCGCCGGGACAGCTAGTATTTGAATTCAATCACATAGAGTGAGTGAAATAAAAAGTAAAATATTATTCACAATTATTATGAGAAGGGTTCAGTCACCGATTTCACTAGTCAACTTTTTATTACGGCCATCTTTTTGTCTATCTGATCCCTAACCATAGTCCACAATTTTACGCTACTTTCTAATAAAAAAAATGTTGCCCGGGATTGGATATGTCCCCAGTTGGCTTACAAAATATGACATTGTGGGACTTAGTGTCTTTGGCTAGTCGTGGGTGTCCTGATTGTGCCTCTGACAACCTCTTCGGGAATATGGGCGTGAAGATACTTTTTTTAAGTTATATAAACTCATGTTAAAGGCTCTGAGATAATTCAAAGCTTAATTAGTATTAAGCTTATTATTATCGCCATCGCCTCTGTGATCTAACGGTTCAGTTGTTGGACTTGACTGCATGAGGTCCCGGGTTCGAATCCCGGGTCGGGCAACAAAAACGAAAATTGAGGTTTTCCAATTTTCTAATAAAAAAATGTTGCTCGGGATCCGAAATGTGCCCAGTTGGCGATAGGCTTGCCACCTATCACATTGTGGGACTTAGTATCTCCGGCTAGTCGTGGGTGCCCTGGTTGTGACTCTGCCTACCTCCTTCGGGGACATGGGCGTAAAGATGCATTAGTATTAATAACATTTAACATTAAATAATAATCTATTTAAGTATATAAAAACGCTACTCTGACCCAATTTTGCTAATTATTTTTTAGTTGTGTTAGTTAATAAATATAATAAGAAAATCCGTGAAAATTTGCGATGAAAATGAAAAAACAATACTTATTTTTTTTCCATAAAAACTGTTAGTAGTTGTAATTATGTCAAGCCATACAAAGTTCGCCAGATTGGCTAGTCACACAATAAAATGGAAGATGTTTTTCATGTTTCAGCAATGTATACCATAATACCAATTACCGGTCGTATTTGGACGTTACATGTACAAATAAAATCTATGTCCGAGTAAACAAGAATTTTGGGCGTACATAAATATCATAGGGTACATGCATACATGCGCAAACCGCAGACCGCGAAGCGCGGCAACGGACGGTCACTGATAAAACACTGATATTAGGAGAGCGCGGCAATGCGTACATCACTCGCTTACTGTACCGCTTGCTTGACGTGCTCGTTAATTTTTCGTCCTAAGCCTGTAATACTGATATCAACTACATTTGCGACTATACGTTTAACAGTTTTTAAATCAAGGTGATAATGTTGGCAGAATGTTTTAAATCCAAAGAGCTCTATGATTTTTGTAAAAATGATTAATGTATTAAGTTTGGCATATATTTGGGGCATTTTCATACAAGAATGTACCATAAAAGATTAAATATATAAAAGGTTTCATTTGTCTGAAGTATGGGGAGGGCACTGAGTTGCAATTTAGACTGCACAAAATTGTAGCAATATTACTGTTTGTGGCGAAAATCTAACTAGATCGCAACATGTTCGTTTTTTGGTATCCTAAAGCAAAATGTAGCACAAGCTATAAACTCTCTCAAACTTTAAAAATACAAAATATTGAAAATGGGCCATCTTAAGAACTGGGCTATATTAGGCGCAAGTACCTTACACGAAGTTTAATAATTACGAAAAAATACAACCATCTTCTGTCACAATGTAGACAAAATTCCTGGTTTTTTTTATCTAAAATAACCAAGTAAAAAATGACGGCTGTGTGACGAAGTTATGTTGAAGTTTTTTTGATACTCAGAATTGCCTTATGGTTGTTTGCTGTATAATGCAATAGAATAAGTAAGTCTCCTTAAATCCTGATAGTTAATGCAAAAAACCTGACTATTTTAAATAATAAAAAACTGCCAAGGTAAGTATAAAATATCATTATATTTCCATATTAAATTGCATAGGTACCATATATTAACTATTATCTATTATAGCCGGATGTAACTAGACTAAAAAACAATTAAAGTTATTAAAATGTACTTTTTAATTAATCGTGTTAACTTATCGTGTATGTTCGCATATTCTAACAACACGTTTATATGTATACTTGGTTAGTTTGTTGACTAATAATTTGAGTGCAGTATTACGGCACTCAAATACTGGCAGCGCACTCAGAGAGGTCAATTATCTTTTAACTAGTCATTTGGTCGAAATTTTGATAGAAAATTGTAACTTAATTATAGACTAAATGCCAATTGACATCTCCGTTTGCTGTCATTAGACAAAACAAGTTTTAAGCCGCTAGGTTTCGAAATCGATTTCAGAATTATGTTATCTAAGTACACAAAAACTGAGTATTTTTCTCAATTTCCCTGGAATTACCTCGTCCGATCCAGGCTTGATCTTCTTTCCAGAACTTTGAACTATCCTCTTTTAATTAAAAAAAACAATTTACAAAATCGCTTTACAAATGGTAGAAATCTATTACCATAAATAAAAAAAGATAGGGGTCAAACCTATAACTTCCTTCATTTTTTTGTCGATTAGAGGCAAAAGTGCTCTTATCTGAATGTTTGGTATATACCTAAGGATGTAATTAAATAATTTAATACTTGCCCTCATGTTCCTCCGGGTCCCCTGACTAGAATAAATCCTCTGCCTTACCACCGTAGAGCTCGTAGGGTAAGTAAGAGACGAGCACAGGTTAAATGGGATTACCAATAAGATCACTGGTCGTACTTAAATAGCTGTTCAGAAAGTTCTGAGTAGTTTGAATTTGCTTCATCTGTTCCTGCCGCACTAATGTCAGTGTATTGGTCTAGTCCGAAGAGTAATTTAGCCAGTAGACTTTTTTTTATGATATTGGAAGGCAAACAAGCAGACGGATTTCCTGATGGTAAGACATTCACGCCGCCTAGAGACACCAAAGGTGGTAATGGTGCGTTGCCAACCTGGGGCCGGGATGTTAGGCCTCGAGCAAAAGTTAGTTTACCGGCTACCTTACCCTCCGAACCGGAACACGTCATGTTGTTATGGCGGCAGGAATAGGTAAGGCGGTGGTACCAATCCGGGCGAGTCGCTGCTAAACTCTACCACCTAGTAAACACATAACTCCTAACATCTTATCTGTAAACTTGCACATAACTCCTAACATCCCGGCTTCAGGACCATGTCGCACTTGTCACGTCTGTGGTATCTGTTAGCCATGGTGTTCGCAAACTTCTCACGTGTAAAGCTTATTTGAAACCATCAACAGAATTGATTATTAAATACATCAATGATTAAACCTGTCAATAAGATTGCGTGGTAGCTCTACAAAAGCCGTTTGCTGGTTCGATGAGTAATAAAAAAAAAACTAATAAAGAAGCAATAAATAATCATACAATCAATACACTCAGTAATCTCCGACATAAGCTATAATTATGTAATAACATACCTAACAACCATCACGATCACGTCAGATTTCAAACTAAAAAATTCGTATCGAAATCGGTGTATCCTATTAAAAGCTTGATTCTGCAGACAGGTACACACACGCTAACACATTCTCACAAACACACACGCTCGCTCGCTCGTACACGCACATGCACACACACACACACACACACATACACAC
>NJDD01010462.1:12507-53625 GCA_002245505.1 Calephelis nemesis
CACACACACACACACACACACATCAAACTTTAAGCAGGTATTAGATAAAACGCCTGGTCTTAAAGGTTTCATATGCTTAATTATACTTGAACGTTAAAACATACTATTATGTTATATACGGTTTCAAGCAAATAGCTAATGTTATGAATGAACTTATGACTACATGGAACGATCTTAAATACTCGGATCTAACTCATTGCATATAAATGTTTAAAGATACTGTTCTTTTTCTTTTATTGCCTTTAAGTTCACTTTAGACATGCTACATAAAAACCTAAAATTTAGAGATACTTAGAAGAAAACTCACGTTTCAAAGATCTGGGTTTAGCTTGTTTTCTTCTAGACATGATCTATTTAGAACACATAGTCTATTTCCTAAGCAAAACACTTTTTTAGACACTGAAACATTCACAGCTGAAAAGTGATGGACAAAACAATGTTTCGTAGAAAGTTTATCGTGTGGTTGTAGGAGGAAATGTTGTTACGGGATAGGAGGCCGACCGGGTGGCTCACCCCGCGTTCACTGAGCTTACTGGCGCCCAACAAGTGGCAATAACAATAATGTAACCTGCCGCGCAAACTCACAAGACGGTCATTTCAATTTATTCTGAGTCCTGACACTCGTCTATTCTCATAGACACCCTACACTTGTAAATAAGCTGTGCGTTTTTACAATGTATGAAAAGAAAATTATTACTCTGTGGTCGCTGATATGAGAGTTGTTTTAAGCAGACTCCAAAAAAGCCTCCTCCTTTTTGGAAAAAAGAGGAGTGTGGGTCTGTCGCATTATAACTTTTGAACAAATGGGCAGATTTTGATGCGCATTTTTTTAATGAAGTCTAAAGGGATCGCGATGGTTCTTACCTGCATTACATGTAGATTTTTATTTTAAAAAATAGTGTTTCTCGAACAGTAGGTTCAGTAGGGATGGTGATTGATGGTCAGAGATGGTCTCACTAATATCAAAGACAAAATTTACCTATTTGCTGCTTGCTGCTAATATTGCAAATTTTAGTTATATAGAGGTATTTTATTTGATTGATATTTTTATGTATTTTATTTTATTGATTAGTATGATGACACGTTGAATAAAGTTATTTAGTTTATATTTTAGATTTTTGTTTTTTTTTGTGTTTATACAAAAAGTTTTGTATCGCAAACTGCACTTAGGATATATTTCTTTTATGCATTTTTCGTCTTGGGTTTGCTGGAAAAAGACTATTTTAAGGATAAGCTCGCCTTAAGTGTAATTTTATATTTTCACATATTTTATTACTGTTTTGTGTACCTATCTACAACAAAGATTAAATAAATAAATAATTTCGTTAACACCTCGATGATAATTATGTTAGTGAAATTAAAGTTGATTTTTTTGCAGTTTTAGATTTTTCAGATAGGTACCTAAAACATACAAATGTAGGGTATTTGTATGTTTTATCTGAAAAAGCTAAAATGCACTATAACCTAAGAACGAACCCTAGAAGACGGCGATGGCGAGCAACGACAAGGAGGTAAGGAGAATCCCATAAATATTATTGTATATGTAAATATAGATACTAATCCGGCGATGTCAAGTAAATTATTGTCAGTAATGTATCGATGTAAGTTTGAAATGTAACCTACTTAAATAACTTAAAACCTACTTATAAGTTATAATATTATCTACTAGCTATACCTACTCGCGGCTTCGCCTGCGTACCAAACTTTATTATTTGTATAAACAATGTCCTAGGTATATATTATTCTGATGTATAAACTATATTCCTGTAAAGTTTCATCTTAATCTGTTTAATAGTTTTTGCGTGGAAGTGTAGGTAGCAAACATCCATTCACAATTAAAAACTTTTGCATTTATAATAACTAGGTATTAGTCGGATGGCTACTACTTTAAATAGTAAATTGTCATTCAGGAATAACAGTAGGTACCTATTTGTATTTGTTTTAACTTATCAAATATCTAATAAATAGCCTTCTATAAAAAGCTATGAACTACCAATACACACGTAGGTGTTTATTGGTCTGAACTCTGGGGCTATCAGCGAATCTAATGTATTACCTATGACGAAACCTCACGGAGATCTTAAGGCGGATATCACTCTGCACCCGTACATCGCTCGGATGCGGACCAATATGTTTCAGTACAAAGTTAAAATCTAACTTTGTACCACTGAAAAATCTTGATTTTCATACAAGAACCGCTCGGTTTATCGACATCTCTGCACACTGGAGCGATATGCGGTGGCAGTGTGTTATCCATAGTAGATGTAAGACTTTAGACATAAACAACTATGTATAGTAGGTATTAAGACGCCTCAAGCCTAAACCATACGTCAATTATTATCAGCTGATCATTTCCTGTCAATTTTATTGACAGTTCACAGCTGACACACTTGTCCTGCCTAGTGTGACCAGATACAATATTTTAATACACTTTTAGATTTTTTAGTAAAAAAAATTGTTTAATAATCATGTAAAAAGTAATATACAATGGATATAAATAATTCACAATGGCAACATATTCCTAAATCATCATGGATTTACAAGACATCGCTCAACACTACTAAAACCATTTCGTTATAAATTTTCGAAGCCTTAGCAATATTTACAATAAAATCACTCTGGGGACTCTGGAGTCACATAATTGGATGAGAAAGAAATCTTAATATCTTTAAGCTTTATTTTCTTTAAGCTTTTTTGGTATGTTGACCTCTTCGAACGACTAGGTCAAAGACATATTGAACATTGTAAAAGAGCTGATTCATTAATGAGTAGTATTTTAGAAAAAAAATCAAAATTATGTTACAGGAACGTTTCAAAACACCTTTTATTTATTCTTGTTCTTTTATATGTTGGAGAATCCTACTGGTTAGAGGTGTGACTAATATATTCGTAATAGGTAGAGATATTATGATACCAGCTATGTATATTCATATTAGCATACGCGGTTATAGAGTAATAGGTTACCAGGTATTAGTCAAATAATAGGTACGCGGAATACGTAGCGCGGCGGCTCACTGTCTCCGCCACCATACCTATCCGAGGCGGGCGAGTGAGTGAGACGACCATTGTTTTGTAATGTATGAATATAATTTGGCTGCGTACTGCGTGCGTGCGTAATTTGTATATTGTAAAGACATAGTTATACACGTCGGGCTTCGTATGAAACCTGCAAGAGCAGGTAACAAAGCAAGCAATGAAAGTAGTTCTGTTTACATTTGGTCACTAGTTCGTCGCATTAACTTATATTAGCTAATACGGATATTAGTTTATAGGTAATCATAATATGTAGTGATCAATGCTCACAGCGACTCCGTATTGTTTCATATTGTATTCGTCGGACCCGGCACGTGCTCGCAGTTATTGAAATATTATTAATAACAATTCATTACTTTGTTAGTATTTATTTAGTGATTGGGTTTTTGCTTTTGGTGGAGGTTTTGGTGGTAGTTTTTGTTGTTATATAGGAATTGAGTTTGGTTGTCATTATGAAACGGTCGGGAACCAGCGAAGTTTGTCATGTCATTTCAATGTCGAATGTGAACATATTTTTAATGTTTTAAATACATACATGTTTCAATAAAAACTACTTTTTTGTATTAATCGTACTATCATTGTCTATTTTTACTGTATAATATGATATTCACGAGAATATTGTATTTCATATTGATTGATTATTATGGATATTACGCAGGTATTAATATAAGATTGTGTATCTATCGCTGATTATCAACTGGTTCACTAATATTTTACTAATATCCAGTAATAGGTATGATATCATAATATGCGATAACTAATATATTCAATAATAGGATTACCGAAAAGTTACCCTAATATAACATCTCTACTACTGGTGACAGGATCATTTTAAACTGGTTCTCACTTTCAAAAAATAGTATGTTGATAAAAATGTTAAGCTACAAATGTTTCTTTCTATGAGCATCAAAATTGATCAAATAGAAGCGGACGTGTCTTTAATCAAAGGCATAATGTAATGGTACTGCTAAATCAATTTTGATCAGTGTTTTGCTCTAAGAAGTTTGAAATTGAAGCTTTGCTTTACAAGAAAACAAAAAAAAAGTAGATGAATTTAACATGAGCAAAAAGGTATGCTGTATAACAAAGCATTAACTAATGGTTAATGCGCTCGAGTGAAGTTTATGATGGAAGTTACTTTCGGTATGGTTGTTAACAAAGACGGCCAAGGTATTTTCATGAAATTTAATTTGGTCACACTGGTACTGTCATTTCTCTTCACATTATTTTTTTGTGGTAGGTACCTTCTACTTCAAAGTTCAATGTCAAATAGAAAATTTAGAAAGCAATAAAATTTTTTGGCCTGTATAAACCAGTGAATAAATTAATAAGAATGTTATTTCAAACTTCATAAAATACAAAAATCTGGAACTCCTTTAAATCATGTCACTTCCGTATGAGGTAAGATACAAAAATATTTTTCAGTTTTCTTTGTTAGCATTTTCCATTAGGTTATCATAATTTTCACGTGATCTGTTTAATCTTGTGGTGTTTTCCTTCTTTATAAATGTATGCCATTACACAATGACTTCATTCTTTCTATGATTTCATTGAACATTACTTTGAACAACTATTTTTCATATTGAAAATCAGCTATTGAATTTTAAGTTAAAACAAAGAAAACTTTTTAATTTAATCATGAAACTGTTAAATTATGTTACGTATACTAGTCGTAAAATACTATATAAAAATCTTTGTGATGCATTTGTTGAGTAGAGTATGGATCATTCCAATCCTAATAATATTTTTATAGCTAAAGTTTTTATGTTTGTTTGTTACTTCTTCACTCAAAAACTGCTGAACTGATTTTCATGATATTTGGCACACACATAGGATAGCTTTTATCCTGGAAAAAGTACCTGTGGGACCATTGATTAGGCAACACCTAGTTTTGTACAAAACTACTTTACAGGTAAAATGAATAGCACCTATAGTGTAAATCCAAAAAGTTACATGTTTTATTATTAAATTATGTGAATTTCTTATTGTTATATTAAATTATAGTAACTGTATTGCTTTTCATATTATCATTAAGTACTTGATATTCCTAAAGGCTTGTGTTAAATCATGAGAGATAATTCAATTCAATGTTGATGCTCCAAAAATTAATCCTAGCAAAGACTTTGGACTAAGAAGTTAAATACTACTTAACTAATTTAAACAGAAAATATGTATTTTATGTTTTCTTATTTAAAAAATACTTCAAATATTTTCTATTAATAATGAGGATATGGGTGTGAAGATACTTCATTTAAAAAAACACAAGCCCACTGACTTTCTTTGAATCTTCTATGTGTGACACTGTGATTCCAATCCGGTAATAGTTTTATTGTAATTTCAATGAAAAAGTACTTGTATGATCTAACTGAATAAAATAATTTAAGTCTAAAAAAACCAAATAACCATAATCACAACAAAAATGAAAATAGTGATGTAAGTACATTTATCCTGTAAAAATAAAATTACAGTGTTATTATTTTTTTAGGTTCTTGTGTATCTTTTCAAATATTTGCCAAAATCTGATCGGAAATCAGCAAGTGAGACTTGCCAGGCATGGTATGAAGCAGCCAATGATAATTACTTTTTAAAAAGGAAAGTTGCTGTGTTTTGCAAAATAGATTTAAATGAAGAAACAACATCATTACAAATTTTTGAAAATTCATCTCTAAATTATGGAAACTTTTTATTTAGTGGTGTAGAAATATCAAGCAAACTTAATTCTTTTTGGGACAGACGCGGCGAAAATGTGAAATGTTTAACATTGAGAAACTGTGATATTCATGAAAAAACATTTGTGTACATATTGCAGAAATGTACAAATTTAGAAATATTGAACATACAAGGCTGCAAAGAGCTTTTTATGTCAGGATGTCTATTAGAAGGAAAAACTGAAGGTTTAGCTGCAAACAGCCTGCAATATTTAAAATGTTTAAGCCTTTCAGAAAATCAATACCTCACAGATGCATTATTTAATAGATTTGTTAAGACCACACCAGCATTAGAAGATTTATATGTATCAGGATGCTCAGTGCAATTTCATTTAGGACTAGTTAAAAAGTTTTATCCTCCTGGCATTGATATATTTGAAAATCCTTCTGAGAGTGTTTTTACATTCTACTTTATTTTGCAATTTATAATATCTAGAGCTAAAAGTATTAAAAGATTGCAATTTTCAAATACTCTAATAGATGGCGCTGGACTCAAAGCTTTGTCTGAAGCTAAAGACTTAAATCTAGAGTATTTACAGCTGCATTCCTGTGACCAGCTGACTAATACTGGTCTCATAGCGTTAACAACGCATCAGAAATCACTAAAAGAGCTTGACATTGGTCTATGTACAAGAGTTACTGATCAGTCCTTGGTGTATATTTGTGATAACTTAAATAATTTGGAATATCTTAATATACAAAGATGTAGAGCTGTAACAGATTTAGGAATAGCTAATTTAAATAAACTGAAAAAGCTAAAACGATTAAATATATCACAATGTGAGTTAATTACAAAAGAAGGGCTTAAAAATGGTATTTGCAATGAAGAAAATAGAGAATTAGAAGAGTTAAATGTAAATTCGTTAAATTTAGATGAAAGTGGAGTCATATTAATTTCTGAAAAATTGCCTAATCTACGCTACTTGGATGTCAGTTACTGTTTTAATGCTGTTACTGATACATCAATTCAAGTTATTTTTAAGAATCAAGCCTTTTTACACAATTTACAAATGAGCCACTGTGACAAAGTATCAGATGCTGGACTTACAGGAATGGGAAAAATAGATACTGAAGGGGATGATGATGGGCCGATAATGTCAGGCTATAATGTTAATACTCATAACAAGATTTATCTTGGTTCCAGAGCTGAAGAAGAAATTGTAAGGGATGCTAGAAGGAAACAGGATGTTATGAGAATGTGTGAAAAACTCTCAACAGATACTTATACTGGTTATTCCCTTGCCAGGATTAAAGGCCTCAGAGAATTAAATATAAGTGGTTGTAACAGAATAACAGATGTTAGCTTGACTTATGCCTTCTGTTTTAAAGAACTCATCAGTATAAATTTAAGTAGATGCCAACAAATCACAATTGAAGGGATCAAACATCTTGTAAAAAATTGTCCTAGTATAGAATATATAAACCTAATTGATTGCTACAATTTGAAGGATGATGCTATAACTGAAATAGTCATGGGCTTGAGGAGGTTACAACAGTTGGAATTAAGGGTATGTTATTAACATTATTTGTTCCTAAAAATTTGTTTCCAAAGATATAAAAGGTAATTCTTTATCATGCTTAAGATAGCATTCATAAAGTAATATGCTTACTCAAATATTAATAGTGCTCTCAATCTAAAAAAAATATAAGCCACAATCCTTTCTCTTGTTAAAAGTTGAAGCTTATATATTAAAGAAATATAAAAAAATTAGTTAAAAATATAATTTAATTGGTTTAGTTAATATTTTATGTCAGTACGGGCACGGTCATGAGAAACTGCTAGTCTAATGTTCTGTAGCAGAAATATGTGTATTACCTAAATGGTTAGACTCAAATGGTTTTAATAAATAAAATGATACTAGCGCAGCTATGCCGTATTCAAGTTATTTAAGAGCCTCAAAGACTACTTTGAAGATATGAGTTGTCGCGTTTATTCGCGTTCCTATTTCCATTCAAGTCTTTCGCTACTCGAAAACGTAGTGTAAAGGCTGTCATAGTGTAGGTAAAACATCTTAAACAAAGAGTTGGACGACGATTTAAGGATAGCGCCCCGCAATAATCCGCCTAGATTGCTTGCATACATTTTGTATGGAGTAACGCCCGCTGTGCCGGGCCGTATCAGCGTGGATTTCCGATCGGCACCCCGCGCGCATAATCCGATGCGGCCTACAGTGACCAAAGATCACGATATCATTACTGTGATGAGAGCACTACAGATATTTTAACGCTAAAATTTCGTAATACAATTACTAGAGGCACCGATTTCCATACATTTTAACATTGAGTCGCCTATTTTTTTCTCCACGCTTTGGCGCTAACAGAAATCCGCCAATGCGATGCGGCCCGCCCGCCTCAGTATGCTTTGCGATGCGATGGGCCCCGACTCGGCACGCTCCGCCCCTTCAACAGTGGGAGCTATCCTTTAAAGTACATCCAATTCCATACATTTCACATAGTCGTTTTTTAAGTTAATTTATAAAAATCCGTATCGAAGTAATCATGCTCTATTTTAAACTAAATATGTCCACTCGCCGTAAAAATGACGGCGGTAAATCAAAATTGCGGTAATAGCGCCCGAGTGTCTCGTTCAAGCTCATAGAACGCGCTAGTTGTAGCTCAAGTATCTAGTGTGTACCTATGTAATGTCTACGCGCGAGTGGTCTCTTTTGAAATGCCTCTGAATCAACGGCCATATGGTTGGTGATTAGGAAAGAAAGTATCCTGTTACATGCTTCAGATTCCAAGCTATCTATATACTAAAACTATAACAACAGAGCTTCGTTACGTCATAGTAGAACAAACAAAAATCACACATTTATAATTTTTGTATGGATTTAACAAAGTGTAAGCACTTTTGGTTTATCCGATTGTAAAATCTTATAGGTATTTCCAGTATATTTTATCACTATTTTTTCATAGCCTACAACAGTGAACATGCACATGGCTCTCCTGAGTGAGACAACCTTAAGACATTGTCACCGCAGATGTTTAGTTATAATGGTGGTGATTGTGCTGTTCACAATTTAAGCTTATTTTAGATGCATGCTATCTTTTTCAAACGAAACAAGAACAAAAGAGATAGAACATTTTAGACATGTCAAATAAGTCGGGACATGTAAATTGCTATGTTTTTAATCAACATTTTCCGAGTGATAGATTAAACGTCTGTAGAAATGTCGGGTACAGACTAACTTGACAGCATTAAAAGTGTTTTGTCTCTTTCTATTACCTCCGTTGAAAGAAGATAGCGATAACTTAAAATTAGTTTAGTTAGTGCGCAACAAAATAACCACCAATGTCTAAATTTTGATAATTTTAAAACTGCTTTTGCATCTTATTACATGTAAACCAAACCATACTTATATTTCACTAACCTATATGTATCTATTTTCAGGGTTGTAATCAACTCACAGATAAAACTGTAGAAGCCATAATGCAGCACTGTGAGAAACTAAAAGTCCTGGACATTCAAGGATGCCGTAATATATCAGCAGAACTTGCATGTACTTTGGGAACTTTGTCCACTCTCCATACAATATTGATGTCTAAACCAGGGCCGTATATTGCAAAGGGTGTAAAAGACAGATCTCCTGCGCCAACCTTCTTACCTGCTTTAATGAGGAAATTAAGATTACACTAATAGATTGTGTAGCAGTCAGGGCCCGATCCAGCTGTTTCCCCGCTTCGGGCAAAACAATATTTGTCGCCTTTATTTTTCTAACAAAATTTTGTGTTAAGGGTGTGGTTTTTTTTGTTAGTTAACCATCTTCCAAATTTTCGCCGCCCCCAGTTTTGCCGCTCTGGGCAGTTACCTGGTTTGCCCCGCCCTCTAGATCGGGCCCTGATAACAGTAACATTTTAAGAATATGTTGTTGGGGATTAGCTCTAGCTCTAAATAATTTTCCTAGACGTAACTCAAAATAGATAATTCTTTTTGCCAATCATTTTTAATTAACCTAGTAAAATTAAATTTCTACAATTATTACTTAATTTAATTGGCTGTATATGGAGAATTAATAACGCAAATCGTGAAGTAAGCTCAAACTCCCTTGTAATATCTTCGAAGTACTAGAAGAGCCATTAATGTTTTATTAATTAATGATTTATTATAACATATTTATTGTTAATTAAGAGACTAATTTCACAAAATGTTATATTCTAAATTACTTTTCTTCGAAATGATACGTTGTTGAAACATTAATTTGCATGAATATCACTATAGCCAGGCGTGATTCATTCCGCAGTTTATGTAGATTGAAATTCTCTTGAAGAATCTTAAATCATTATCGGATTTTACGTTGTGATAATTAGTTTAGCTAATTCGACCAACGTTTATGTTTTCCATTTTGATAGACATTTTTAAGTAAATCGTCTCTTATCGCTCAATGTAATGACTAATGAGCCTTTGCTACATTTTGAAATTCGATTTTGCTTGCGTTTTGTATATATGAGTGCGTCTTCTGTATATTAGTACTATTATCTTACGCTATTCACTAAACAGTGAGCAAATATTGGATACATTTTACTAAACAGCCATTTTGTCTTTTCTAGCAGAGTTACCTTAGTTGTAGATAGCAGCAAATTTTTATCAAAAACAGTTTTGAAAGTCGAAAAAAAAAACAATAGTTTTAAATGTTCAATAGTCTAAAACCAAATCCAGAATTAGGGTAACAACATTTTAACTATATAAATTACTGTTATCTATATCATCCATATCCTCTCTCTACGACAGTACCTACTGTACTTATAGAACTATTCTAATTTGAAATTCAATACTTCAATTTTTTTTAAAAAGGCTAGTTCTACAGATAAGTGAAATGTAAATATTATTGCAATAAGTTATTCTAGTATTTCTGGATTTGACACTCAGTTGTAGTTCGTATCTGTTAAAGAATGTTGAGATTATTGAATTTTATTTAGCTTTTTGTCTAGTAGTCTAAGAGCCGGAAGGAGATCGACATTCACCGATCAGATAACAAGATGAGACATATTTTTTATCAATTATAATTTATAAATAAATATGCCTATTATAACTTGCCTATCTGAAAGTGCTCATGGCTAGTTTTAATTAAATTATGTATGCTTCAAGTATGATTTTTTGCAGGTAAGTATATATGACTGATTTTGTAATAAAAACATCTAAAATTTTATATAACTTTCAATAAGTTAGCAGTACGATGGAGTCACCTTTATTGACTTACCTGTTCACATCTGTTTGGCAGGTACAGATACACAAAAATGAGTAGGCAAGCCTACTGAGGCATATTCTGTATGTTAAAAACTAACAGTGAAATAAAATTCATTTGGTTATCAAAAGAATGAAAGTGATGAAAAAAATCTATTAAAGTTAATTTAATTAAAAATAGCCATGAGTACTTTCAGATAGGCATATTTGTTTATAAATTATAATATTCGATGAAAAATATGTCTCATCTTTTTATCAGATCAGTGAAGGTCCGATCTCCCACGGTCTTCTCTACTATAGACTTATAAGGCGATTTAGGACCAAAAATTGAAATTAAATAATATTTTAATTGTGATAGTTGACATAAGTTGTGCAATAAATATTTGTCATATATTTTAAAGAACAAAGTAAATAGTCGGCAGTTAAAAAAATATTCTGTGGCAGCGGTTTAAGACAACCAACAAGTTTTGTATTTTTCCTTTCAGTCTTAAAAATATATTAATTGTTAAATGTCATGGTCTTACTATGAACATGAACTTTTTTTACTATGAACAAAACTATTTAAACTGCAAATAAGTAGATATTTAATGAAAAAGTAATCAAAAAAGTCTACGATTTAAGTTTTTAAGAATATTTTATGATATCGTAAATTTAAAATACATTAAAAATGTATTATAACCTACCTGTGATATAATTTTCCTTTACAATATACCATGTAAAAATGGAGATGAATAAAACGATCATATTTACATATATCTTTTATTGTAATTACATTTTGTTTAAAAATAATTTTAATAGTACAATATTCATTTACATAGGTACACTATTATTAACTTTAACCTATCAAACTTTGTTCATATTTAACATAAAACTGTTATTTAAATTATACTGTTTCTAAATAACAGAACATATAAGCTACCATTCTCGATTGTAATATATGAACTTGAATATGGCGAAAGTGAATAATAAATACAATAATTATTACCAACCTAAAACACAGACACGTCCAAAAACAAATCGCGCATGACAGCTTCATACATCCCATTACAAGTCTATTGGTTTTATGTTTGGATAGCATGAGAAAGACAGCAATAGATTCGACAGCAGTCAAAAGTAAGATGAATGGACAATGTTTCGCAGCAATATCAGAACATTATTTTTATCAACCATAAAAATCAGACAGTTTGGGAATTTTGCTTTTAGTAATGTAAGCTTAGAATAATAATTGGGCAACACAAAACTTTTTGCAAAAACTTTCATCGAAGCAAGACGAAGAATTAATTTAAAAAAATCAAAATAGCTTTTACGTGTTTTGGTGGGATTTTTTTAGCACACAAAGTGCTGAAGTATACATTGTGTTAACAAGTTTCAAATTACAAATATATGATGAAAAATTATAAAAAACTAGACTTGTATATAAATGTAGGATAACTTAAAATGAAAAAAATGTGGTTTGGTACAGCATATTTCTATTATACAAGCGCAACAACTTTTAAAATTCATTGGTAATTTTCATATTAATTTTAAATATACATAACAAAAATCTAACAAACATTATATATTTATTTTTCATTATTTACACATCTGTTACACTTATACAGCTGTCTTATCGACAGTTTTATAACCCAATCACAAAATAAATATAAATTCGAAATATATCGTAGACTTATCAGACATCTTCACTCTATTTTTAGCCGACTTCAAAAAACAAACGAGGAGGTTCGCAATTAGATAGTATGTTTGTTACGCGATTACTTCGCCAATAGCAGTCAACAGATATTGATAGTTCTTTTTTTGAAAAATAGGTCACGATTCCGAGGTGGTCCCACATTAATTTTGTCACTATCTGACTACTAGTAGGATGTTGACAAAATTTGTGTGGGACCATTTCGGAACCATGTTTTTTGTTTCCAAAAATAATAATCAAATCGCGAAGCGGTACTCACTTAAATGGAGTCGGTTTTTGCAGTTTTACTGCGCTTAATTATGACGTAACTTAAAAGAAAAGGAATTAGATGCTATAAAATATTTATACAGCAGTTTTGTGATTAGACAGGCATTATTTCTTGGAGCCATATAAAAAATATCAACGCAGTTTTTCTTTTGTAAAATCAGAAACTAGAGTTTAGGTGTCTGATAAAAGTTAACGGCCATTATCAATAACCTATCTCAGATCAGTTATGAGGCAACTACTGTTATTTTTCAATTTATGAAAATATCTTAGCAACAAAACTCCAGTAGGCCTATCTTTATACATAGACTAGTTATTGAAATTGGTCGTTAAACCGTTAATCAGCGATATATGAAATGAAAGTGGCGAAAGTAAGCGAAAGTTAAAACTTAATAATGCCAATAATATTTCTCCTATTCATATTAAATCTAAAACGCACGAAACAAATTCATAAATAGGTATTTTTTCATTCGCATTACAGTTAGGACAGACCACCAGGGCACGACAGTTGATTTGAACTTCGTAAAAGCTTTTAGGATTGTGGGTAATTTCTGCACAGACATGACTTTGGTATACATATAAAAAAAACAGACCGGCCGGGAATATCTACTATACTTTGATCAAGATCATTTAAACATCTTATTTGAAATTAAATAGACAAGACTTTGTTGTGTAATATTTTCAAATACATATATGTGTAAATCTTGATAAGCAGATTGACCTCTTGAAAAAATAAGGTGGCTCAAGATCTACAGTTATGTTACTCCATTCTTGAACGACACAGTAATAGATTTTACAAAAGAAATAAGGTTTTTGAACCAGGAATAAGTCATCTGTGCAGAAATTGACCGCGGCTGAATACAAATGCATTAAGGCACGAAGAACCGTCTCAGATTGTATGATTAATAAAAAACAATACATTCATACAACTAGTATCTTAAATTACATAACCTATGTTGTGATAAGATCTTAATACTATTAAAAAACTACTTCCGGCGTATTCAGGTCTTTAAATGCTGGCAGAGTAAGCGACCCAGCTCTACACAAATTATATACAAAAACGCTTTTAATATACAAAAACTACAGGTTATATACAGATTGGTGTGATATGGAAAACATAACATACTAATGTATATATTAATAATAACGCAAGGAAAATTTATCCTTCGCATGCGAAATTGCAATGATCAAAAATTTGTATACATGACATTTTATAAATCGTAACGCGACAATATGTCAGTTGATGCAGCATGACCATAAGTCTTAGCCTGGCCCATGACACGGAAAAAATAAATTAAAAATGTGCAACGAAGCACACAACCTCTCTTGCATATTATATCGTATTATATAATGCAATGATTAGATAAGTATATATATGAGAATTGCCAAATACGAAATTACCTAGTACCTCAACCATACAAAAAAAAACTCAACGCTCTAATTATTTTTATCTACTTGTTCTTCATTTCAAAATACATAAACAATATATCCATAAGTATATTAACAATGTTAACCAAAAGCAACGCTAGCTGAGAAAATATAATAGGTAATTTTTTTAATGTTTCTCGTTCAGCTAGTGTGTCTAAATGGACGTATTACTGAAAAATGTATAAAACACAAGTGTATCAGATTTCAAAATTATGCAATACCTGTTTCACCAAAGAAATGGACTTTAATATATGGCCTTTTTTTCTCAGAGTCTACAAACAAATATAAGCAAAATAGAAAAATTGTAGAAATAAGAGGAACTATATTTTATCATCTTATTACCTTTCAAAACCTTGTGTATTTTGTGTCGGTTGTTGTAATTAATACATATAAATACTTTTTGCAATAGTTTTGACGCGACATTAAATACTAAATTGGTAATAGTGGCACAGTTAATAAACTATATGGTAAGTTCATAAAAAAATATTATTTTTATGACACCAAAGTAATAGTTAATGTTGTAACAAAACATCAAAATAAAATGATTTTAGAAACCGACTTAACATTTTTATCAACCGCTACACTGCCAAATAATAGAAAAAGAGCCACATTTCATTTGTTTTTTTTATTACGATCATATTTTATCGTCTATATTTTAGTACCAAACTTCATTGAAACAGGAAACATCAACGATTTGAATCGTATTTGAGTATAAGTACTAATATTTTATTGCTTCAGTTACAGTTGTCTATCTTTCTTAAATAAGTTTTTGCTTATGTTACTTTGCACAGTTTTTCAGTCCCTATTTTATCTACTCTATGCCCATAAAGTTATTAAGGGTACACAGGTGATTTCAGTAATTATACAAAATCATCCGATTTATTATTGTAGTCGAATTTAGTTAACGGATGATAAATACATTTTATTATCACGTAAAAAGTTTCTGCCTCCGATACTTAGGTTGTTTTCATGGTCGCAAGGTGTATGCGGGGGATCGGATCTCCACTTGTGGGGTGTTGAGAGTCGTGCTTGCTGGACTTGGCGCTAAGCTTTCTTGGGAATCCTCGCCCTCTAGATCTGGCATGGCTATGTCTTCAAAGTCTGGAATATTTCCTGTATACGATATTAACTGATTTCCTTCAGCTGAAATACCCAGAAAGAAATGTTAATGTGACATAAACGGTAAGCGTTCTATATAAAATAAGTCACTACACTAGATTACAAAATATCAATGTACTTAAAGCTAAATAATTTTATACTACAACTAATAAAATAGAACTACTATTAACCAATAAGATCCTAATTAGAAGATCAATACATAAAACAAATTTTCAATTTAGTTGATGCTGCAACGCCGCAGCCAATAATTTATACAATGATAATAATTAGTTTAATATATAGGGCGTGCGAGAACTCGAGGAAACCAATAATTAATTACTTATTCCTTACAAAGAATATTATCACGAAATTAAACTTAAAATGGTTTTATATTTGGATTCTTAGGGCTATAAGGCTTGTCGTATGATTAATTTAAATTTCATTCAAAATCACATTCTACTTCAATTTCAATAATTCACATATAATGGGAAAGCGCTGTAAGTCCAACTCCTACAAAATGGAATGCATTATTTAAAAAAAAATATTTTTAGGCTGATATAAATATTTTTAGTTCTGTATGGTTTTCATTGTTCTGTGGAAAATTGTAATAAGTCAAACGTGTCATGGTTATTTGCTTCAATTGAAATAAAAATCAAATATACAAAAAAGCCTCAGTATACATATTTTATATTCTCGGTTCTGCAAGCCCTATATACCAGTAAATAAACAATAATATAATCAAATTTACAGATAATTTATGCAGAGCCTAGGCCAAAAGTAAAAAAAAATATCAAGAGCAACTTATTAAACCTGCGAAACTAGGATTTAATAAAACAAAAGACCCAAACGTGGGTATTAATAAATTAAACACTACAAACTGTAAACTGTTAAAATTTTATACTCATGACCAATTCTCTTGTAACCCTCCCCGTAAGTTTTTATTTTGTAAAAACTGAAAGCAAAATTAACTGTAAACTTAGATTTAAAAAAAAATCCATGAAAAAGGTAAGAAATTGAGGAAATATTTATATTGCGTTAATTCAGTA
The DNA here is from genome assembly GCA_002245505.1 of Calephelis nemesis. Lineage (NCBI taxonomy): Eukaryota > Metazoa > Arthropoda > Insecta > Lepidoptera > Riodinidae > Calephelis > Calephelis nemesis. The sequence goes on from NJDD01010462.1 coordinate 28,957, forward strand.
GTGGCGACACTTTAGCGGTTATTCTCGGAACTTAAACTTTCATATTTAAATATTTGAAAAAAAATGAATGAAGTGAAAATATATGATGATAAATTTCGAATCCCAAATTCTCGCAAAGCACCACGAAAAACTGTTTTAGCTAGTTAATAACGGGTTAAATATATTACAATATAAATTATTAACAATATTAAATATACTAAATAGCTTACGTAATACAAAAAAGACTAACTCTACAAGCCCCCGTAGCAACAGAACTTGTGAAATAAACGTCATGATTATGTAAGATGTACATTTCAATTAGCAGGTCTTTGGTTGAATTGTTTTAGTTTCTTTTACTCATTCAACAAAATTAGCGCATTGTTAGTCACACTTACTTGTCATAATCAGTGACTTGAAGTAACAAATGTCATAATCAGAAGGTACAAACACTACATTATTGACGGAAGCTAAGTCATCTAAAATCCCTCTCGTAACATGCGCAAATCAAACTCTATTAAGCATTAATCCAACAATATGCGTGCAATGTATGTAATTAAATATTAAAATCGTTACAGGGCTGTATTCCATTGAAATGTCATGGCCGCCCGACAGGACGCATCGTCAAAAAAATATTACAAAAAAAATGTATGCCATTATTTTTATTACAATGTACAGGAGTTTATAACAGTTATATAAACTTAGCAGTACTTAAAATCAGAATGGGGGTTTTACTTAACCACAAAAATATTTTTTTATGCATCAAAATACATAAAAATTGACTCAAAGATGAAAAATAACGTTAAATTGACTGTCTTACATTAGTTTGACGATGACGTTACAACATAAAGTCTAATGTCAAAATGCTAATTTTAGTCTGTACTTAAGGTTCATTATCCCGAAGGAGAACTATAGGTTGGCGAGATTTTAAGAAGTCGTTACTTTAGCACAACGTGCGATATTAAAAAAAAATCAACAATATATCCGTAAACATTTCATTGTAAAACAACCCAATTTAGCAATCGTTTACTACCGTCGTCTTCAGTAAACGGGCTCTGGGCTCGAGTGTCGTCACTGCTCACATTCGATATCTCACCTTTCTTCTTTGCTTTAATTAACAATAAAAACAATCACGTTTTACAAAACTCTTACAATTACACTTATCATATTAGCCCTGTGAATAAACTCATCAGAACATATTTAACGTATAATCTATGTTAAAGTCATTTTACCCTATGGCTAAGATATGTGATATTGTAGATCTGCCACGATAACGGTTCGTCGTAAACACACTTTAACCTGTTAACCACCAAGTGTATAGTAACGAGTTACCAATAATCCAACATCAAATTGTAATGCGGTGAGGGTGTTGGATTTATCTTGTATGGCGATGGACAACAGTCTATTTCGCTTGTGATGAATCGCTGCCACCAATCAGCCAATCAAAATCAATCATCGGTAATTGTTTTGACGTATCTACAATTAACATAAAGGTGAAAACAAACTCAAATATGTTGCTAAACAATTCTGACTGGTTACCGTCGTGGAACCTGCTGTGGTATAAAAGGGTTAGTAATTCTTAAATCTAACTTGAACCAAAATACAATATAATAAATAAATAGATTACTTAAAAGAAGGAAAATGTAAGGATGATGAGGAAGTAAGAAAGAATATAACGAGTTTTATAGAAACTAAGTAGAATGTTATTTATTCACAATATTTCTCATATAATATTAGGGCCACATATTATTTAATAAATAAAACCAATGCGAGAGCGAGACAAGCATTTATGATTTTTTGTGCAATGAAAAAAGTTATTGCAATAGTTAAGTGGACTTTTTTAATTTATTATAAACGGTGAATTTTACTATATTAGGATACTAGTTGTATGTAAAATTTATGAGTTTGACTCGCGTTTAGAGAAAACATATTATTATAGCTTTTTATATATATTATACTAGCGGCCCACCCCGGCTTCGCATGGTTATGACATATACATATAAACCTTCCTTTTCAATCACTTTATCTATTAAAAACCGTTGCGTAGTTTTAAAGATTTAAGCACTCAAAGGGACATAGGGACAGAAGAAGCGACTTTGTTTAATATGTAATGATGCCTACCCCGTAAGGGACTGGGCTTGAAAATATATATGTATGTATATCATTATAGTTTAAAAAACGTTTTTAAAACAAAACTACAGTAATATATAAATTAAATACAATGAAAGATATCTTGGTTACCTGGAACTTTGTTTTGCCGTTTCGACTTCTGACTAGCTAGGATTGGAAAGGGTGATAGTTTACTGTACATAGGGTAAAACTTTATCTCACTTTAAAATTATTTGTTATTCATAATAAAGATTTTAATAATAAATATAAACAAGTAATTTCTATAAATGTTAAAATATGTTGGCACACCACAATGTGTTAGAATATGCCAGTATGTTTAAACATTAATAATTTTAATTTAATTTATTTTATTAAATCAAAAACGAGAAGATGAGATTGACTTAGGTAGCTGTCTATATTTTGTGACAATTCATTGTATCTTTACATAAAAACATCTCATCCGTTGACCATTACATCATGTTGGAACGGATGGAACGATTTTGCTAGTTATTTTTTAGTTGTGTTACTTGTCAGAAGGTTTATATGAAAATAAAAAAATGTTCATAGTTTAAAGTTTCTGGACATGGTTTTTTGGACTTAGTTAATGGACAAGACAGTATATGTTTTTGATATGTCGCGATGTTAGTTTAAATTTCACGGCACAAACTGGAGTAACTCGTATATTCTGTTACGACAAGGAAGAAAAAAATAAAAAGTATGTTTGGATCAAATAAGATAAAAATTACAATTTCACCAAAATATAGTGATGATTAGCAGTGATATGCACCGCCCAAAATATTGTAGTTAAGAATTTCTACTTGATAGCGATAAACTACATTACCAATTTCCTGAACTATGTCGGTTTCCCCACCAGCAGACAAACCAGGTGACCTTTCACTCGAATGTAAGGCTTGAAAAATTGCTTAATTAGTGTTGTTTACTTACCATTATTACTACCTTTGGTACGTTCTTCTGATGGGCTGTATTGCAGTCCATAGAAAGGATCTTCCGACCCAAATAGCTGAAATTAGAGGAAAATCAAGAAGTTTATAAAAATAACTAGAAAATGTAGTTTTAATTAAAATAATCTACAGTAAATATAAGTTGAGAATAATAAAATTTTGGCTGTCTTAAAAAATCTCCTTTCCAAACCATTACCCTAACCCCTAATTCTTTAAAAGAAACGGTTTTGTTAAAAGCGTTAAAAAGCTAAGGAACAAGTGGACTTCCTGAAAATCAATCACAACACTCAATTGACATCAGAAATTAAAAATGTATAACACAATAATTGTAACTTTAAAGTAGACTACGCCTCCTAATACTAGTTTAAGTATTTGTCAAAATATGTCTTAGGGATGATCGTATGTGAAAGATGGCTAATTATACATTTGGGCCTGTTTTTAAGATTTATTTAATATATTATCGAGTAAAAATATTAATTGTAATTGTCTGTGTATCTCATTTAAAATATTAAATAGTAAATCTTCTAATGTTTTCCTTTTTCCAAGCATTTATTCACTTTTGTAATTTGAAGAGCCAATAAAAACTCAAGTCAAGATTCGAATCTTTAATTACCCTCTGCACAATCAAAAACATGCAGTTAGTATTAATACTTTATCTTTTTAAATATTTTTGCAAGCAAACATTAAATTCACATCGCAAATAGATTTTTTTTTGTATTATAAAATCCTTAGTTATATTATTTGCACTCATCAAAATTATCAGCCCATACTTTTAACCAGACGCTACAATCGCATAAGCTTCCTTTTTTATTTGTTTCGTTTAAACATGATTACTTGTAATATACACAGCAAAAAGATACCATCAAAACTATTTTGTTCATTCAATTAATCTCCGAATCTCAAAATGGCTGACAATGTGTTTTAAAATTTTAATACATATATAATACATAAATATTGTAAATAAAGATACATTTTTTCTTTGGAACTATTCAAATCAAAACTTTTGTATTGAAATGCAATTATTTTTTGCTCAAAATATAACCTGCAATTGTTCAATCAACATAAATTAATTATTATACCTATAGTTGTAATAATAATAGTTACGTAATATAATAGATGCAGGAAATATTACACCACCAACATAATGAGTTTACATAATTTCAAATATGCGTCTTTTTTATACACAAAAATAGCTGTTTCCCACATTGTTTTATTAAGAATTTTACCTTTTTTAGCTTGAGCAAGTTCAGCTCCTTTCAAAGTTTGAATATCTGAATACATTTTTATTTTTTATGTGTTTGAGAGCACCATCGCAATACCCTCGTTACAAACCGTTAGGTTACCTAGAAATGATAGCTTATTTGGCGAAAACCACCTTTGCTCACTATGTAGTCTTTAAATATTACCTACTTTAATTCGATCTATTTGTAATTTCTTTGTGTTAAGTGCTAAAGGAAATTAATGCTATATACTAGTTTTTTTAAAGTTCTAAATGGTGTTTAATTTAAATTTGTTAAACATTTATATACTTAAGCTATAATAAATATAGTTAATAGCACACCACAATGTGGTAGAACATGTTGTATTCTTAAATATCTTTGTAACAACTTTTTAACAAACATATTCCGCAAATAAATCATTTTCATTTTCATTTTTTCAATATAAGAGTAGTTGATTTTTTTTCGACAAATACAAAAAAGTACTAGTTCAAAATCGGTGACTTTTTATTTTTAAGTTCATTAATGAAATATCTACCGTATGGCAAGTTTTCACCCAAAGGGCAATTAATGCAACCTACTCCATACAAATGAATTTATTTTGACTAGTCTATCAGTAATTTGGGTTGTCATAATATCCTACCTACCTACATCGAAATGTCCCGAAAGTGTTATATCATTTAAGTGTTATATAATTTAATAAATAATAATATCGTGATCGTCTGCCTAGTAAAAGACCCAGCAAGTTTTCTCTAACTATATAGATAATTTGAAAATATTATCACGATATAAGAAAGTTCAAGCAGAATGAATAATATTAGTGATGCCTTTGATTGTCTTATTAATAAAAAAGACTAAAGTATGAGTAAATTCAAGTTGATATTATAGTCTGTACCACAGTGTAATAAAGACTATAATACCAGTCCATGTCTATAAATAAGACGGCATGAATTGCATCTTGGTGGTTGTCTGAAATTCGCAGCATATCCAGCATCCAAAAAATATCTTCTAACATTATCTTATAATTTCAATTAATAAAACTTTTCTTACGATGGTGTTGTTAAACTTTTCATCCATAGCTGAAGGCCTTTTGACACTACAGCTGGTGGATAGTCGGTCATTATACTACGAATAAAAAAACACATATAAAAAAATAACAATAGGATACCAAACGAGCAGCCTTTCCCGATGATGGTAGACACCAAAGCTGAAAGTGTTACATCGTATACACCTGTTACTATCTTGGAAGTTAAGAATATAGTTATATAAGTTTGTAGCTAATAGTAATTAAGGCCCCATTACACTTCAAACGAGAACTTGACATTTGCCACATTGACATTATGGGCAGCTGGAATAAAAAATATTTCTACTTTCCATCCCAATCGAACGCCGCAGATATTTTTTTTACTAATGAAATTCGAACTTGAACGATTCGGGCCGTCCCAATCTAAAATATTCTGTTTCGAATATTAGATTTCTTCGAAAGAGAAAACCCTCCGTAACGTCTTGCTTTTTCTTATTCGTTTATTACAATGTCTGCAAAAAAGGCGATTGTAAGAAACTGGATGTATTTCCAAAGGTGGGATCTATTACTATTTTTTTATAATTTATTCTGAAATATTTTGGAGCACCTAGACAATCTTTTTGAAAACTCCTTATATCTTAGAGAGCTTTATGCGTTATCTTTGTTGGAATAGTCTTGCTAACATCGGATTTTGAGGGCGCGCAGAGTACTCATCCTGAGAATGCATATTGGCGTTAGGTCTACAACATCCTTGTCGAGGATTGTCTTTTGCGAGACTAAACCTAATCTTAATGATTAGTTTTAAAACTGGGGAGAAGAGGTTTTGTATGGCCGCTGATGTTAAAAACATCGGCGGGGAAAGAAGATTTCGTCTCCGAGACTAACGACGACAGAGGTGATGATCGCCACACTCTCAACCTATTGCCCTGGTATTTGGCAGCTTCTGAACCGGTTTCGTAAGTAAATGAGTTACGGTGATAGTTCGAAGTATAGTGATATATGTAAAATACGTTTGTAATTTGGGCTCTCAGAAGGAAGTGAGATTTTTTCTTAAAATGCCCAAAAAGTTCACCACTCGAATTTTTGTTCAAGAAGGTACTGAATAGATAAAAATTTTATTTTATAAAGGAACAATTCCAATGACACGATTTAAATAGTTTTAATTTTTAATTTAGGTAGCGAAATTTTTGGCCTAAAAATAGAAAATTTATAGGAAAGTTTTTAAGTATGAGAATGGAATTTCACTAAGTGCCGACGATATAACTGTAACACAAGTGAGCCATGTCAACCGGAACATGACAATGGCGAGCACTGTAAGCATAGGACTGGAGGAATAGATAAGTAGGTGATAACAATTAGATCGAGGCGTAGCAAAATGTGGTTCGCCTCTAACAAGCTACATAGTAAGCAGCTTACAATTTTACATCTACTCTACTACGAAACCAAGACCCATCACAAAGTAATTTGACATTTGGGTAAAGCACTATTAGAATGTGCTGTATTTTAATATTGTTTGTCTTTGCACTAGAATAAAAAAAAACAATGTCAAATAAACACAAATCATATTATCAAACTTGAATGACCAGCATATCATCGATAAAAGGTAATCATTATGTGGAAACCAGTTACGTGTATAGGTGCGAGCAAGAAAGAACACGTAGAGTGCGGGTGGGAGCGAGAGAGAGATAGTAACTCGAGTCGCGTGGCTCTACACGCGGCCCCAACACGTTGAATGCAACGTGACTTTCCCAACAGTAGAGCCAACCAAACAAATCGCGTCAATGTTTACAGGGCAACTTGATTGTGTGCGTGACCTGTCACTAGCTAGAATCGAATACATTTGAACTGACGCGGGAATGATATTTACATAACTCTTTCTTCTTAATTTAACCGGCGCGGTTATGTTGAAAGAAAAAGTTTTATATAATGAGCTGCCCTTAGCGTTAATCATATCCAATTATAAATCTAATTATCCGCCCTATTTTTACCTTAGGTATTTGGATACAATTTATTGACAGGTTTTACTTTACTATTTATTTTATCTATTATATTATCTATTATAGAAACATCATTTTGCAAATCAGACTGAGTTCCTGATAATAGGAACACACGTTTTATCATCATCTACATGCAGCCTAACGGTGCGTTGCCAAATTAAAGTTTGCTGACTGATGCCCGATTGTTAAAGTACTCTCATTGAATCTTATCTCAAAATTTTCCAATTTCAACACTTATATAATTTAAATAAAATCGCCACATCTTTCTTATATATTTGGAATACAACTTACTAGACGAAAACCTGACCGCCTCGTATACGCCTAACTTATCAACATATAACATCGACTTACCGCGAGGCTCGGGTTCGATTCCCGGCGGGGGCAGACATTTGTGTGATGAACATTTAGATGTCTGCATTTCCAGGTCTGGGTGTTTATTAAATTTATTCTGGTATCTATTCAAGTATTTCTATGTAATAGTATCGTTGACTATTAACACCCACACAAACATATAATTTGCTTACTTTGGGGTTAGATTCAATTTGTGTGAGTTTGTCCTGGGATATTTATTTAAAAAAAAACTTGATAGATTTTTTTTATGATAATCGAAGGCAAACAAGCAAACAAACAAGATAATATACGACATCAAAGATATTAATGGAGCATTAAATAACAGGGATGCCAAGCCTTTGGTTAAACAAGTTACCGCCTGACCTACCCCAAAACCAGAACAGGACAATTGCAAGCACTAACGTTATGACGGCAAAATTAAACAAGGCAGTGTTATCGTCTGAGCAAGTCGATGCAGTCTTCTACCACCAGGTAAATTATCCCCATTGCGTAGTATTATGCCTCCAATCATGCCCTGTGTTGCAACTATGTAATTTAAAATTGCCGACTGAGTGATGTAACAGATCGTCTCTAATCAACCCAATTATTGAGGGGAAAGTTATAGATAAAAAGTTAGCCGAGCATGTTAAGAGTAAGTATACTGGGTGGAAAATTTATTTTATGGCTTCTATACATCGATCAACCCAAGCTGGATACTGACGATGTAATTCAAATTAATTAAAAATAGCGCTAATTGCAAACAAGCAAACGCGTTGCAGTTTGCATTGCTGTTTACGCCCTTAAAAGTAAATAGACAATAATTAAAGGTCCGGGCTCCTTTGCAGAAAAGACCATTTGCCTTTCTGCCAGGCACTTAGTGACATCTCACTAGGTGGTAGAGTTTCGCAGCGACTCGCCCGGATTAATACCACCGCGTTACCTATTCCTGCAACCATAACGTCCAATGCTTGCCGTTGACGTGTTCCGGATCGGAGGGTATGGTAACCGGTAAACTTACTTTTGGTAATACTTACTTTTGGCAATAATTACTCAGGTTGGCAACGCACCATTACCACCTTTGGTGTCTAGTCGGCGTGAATTTCTTACCATCAGGAAATCCGTCTGCTTGTTTGCCTTTCAATGTCATAAAAAATATTAATAAACTACTTTAAGATAATACAAAAAGAAATATATTGTCACATACAACACAGATGTCATAACATAGTAGGTACATGATTGAAGTATCAGTATAAATTAAACTCAGTGAAAGTAGAGCTACTTCATGCGAGTTAGTACCTTTTTCTATTGCCCTATGTGAAATATGCTTTATGTTTGTAATACATGGATTACAACAATGCACTCGAAATATCTTAAAATAATTTCAATTACTCAATTGAAGACTTAAGTAATTCGTTCTAATATTATGAATCCGAAAATCTATCTGTCTGATACAGTTTTACAGCATTTTTTGGGAAAATTTTGTTGAAATTTGATATGCATAATATAGTTCACTTTTTTCATATTTATAAGTTCGAGGCTACAAAAATCTTTTTTTTTTCAAAATCATCTTCAAAGGGCTTATAATGGGGGATAAAGTTTGCATGACAATCTATTCTAAGCTGACGAAGCTAGTTGTTTAGAAAAAGTAAACCTTAATATCAAACTTATTAAAAATACTTAAAAAAAATGCTTGGAAAATATATTGGGATGGGACAAAATTATGAAAAGTTTTAGGAGGGGAGGAGATCGAGACATATCTATATATAAATATAAAAAAGAAAGTGGTGTTAGTTACATTACATATTTATAAATCAAGAACATCTGAACCGATTGGGCTGAAAATTGCTGGGGAAGTAACTTAGAACCGGGAGAAGACAGGATACTTTTATCCTGTTCGATTGTAAGGAAACTGGGAAAAACAAAATTTTAGTTTTTCCCATACAAACAGCTATTTTAGTATAATCTTTACTTGGGAACAGTTTACTGGGATTACAGTATACTTTCTTTCTCAGCGATCTTAAATACCAGTTTAATAAAAATGTGTAGTACATACATACATATCTTCACGCCAAGTCCCTTACGGGGTTGGCAGAGAGGATCGAGTGCCAGTAAAATGTGTAGTATTTTTTTTATTTGGTGTCTCTGGTGAGAAATCCCTGCCGCCGATTTCTCACCATCAGGAAATCTGTCTGCTTGTTTGCCTTGCAATATCACAAAAAAATGTTTTTTCGAAATAATTTCCAACCGAAGGGTTAATTAAGAGTGTTGAGAACTTCTCCGTCTCATAAACTTTGATTGGTATTCTATATAATAGCTGCCTATTCCGGCATTGTTCGGATGGTAATTTTTTTGATCATAAATTGATATGTAATATTTTATCTTTCAAGTTGGATTAAACTGCACACGTTGTGCAAATTTTATTGAAATCTTTCCATCCATGAGTCCATCGCGGACAAACAACTGGACACGTAATTTATATATATTAAGATATAAAAAGAACTATTGTGGATTTCGTTCCGTACAGATATTTTTCCCTATTGCGGCGTGAACTTTTAGTGCAAGCCTGACTGCAACTAACTGGATGCATAATATTGCCAGCCTGATCACAAGTAGGCCATAACCCAACCAAGTTCCTGACAACCACCACCAAATGTGACTAAGATTAGCTAGCTACAGTTGTAGTTGTTTGTTTATTTCGTGCATATATCTTTTATGTGACTATCTAAAAAGGTTATCCAGTTTGTCATATTCCAGCTTCATTTGAGTAACACCAGAAGAAATATGCAAAATATTATTATTACGAATTGCTATAATGAAATAGAGTATAAAATAGGTAACAATGAACGTTATTAAAAAATGCAGTCATTTGAAATTCTATTTAGATCAAGGTTTCTCCACCGACCACCAAGGGGTCCATGAGGGGATTATCAGGGCTCCGCAGCTACTCAGTTAACAATTACTAATTTTAGTGGGAATAGTATGCTACAACTACGCGCGCCGCTTTCTACCTGCCGATCAGTGTTGCCGTAAAATACCTATTATGATAAAATTTTAGTTACTATTAAAATATTACATTGATTCCTAATTTGTTGTTTGATCTGCAGCAGTGATGCCTATCAAAACTTTATGAACCGCTGATCTAGATGGTAATTAAATCTATGTATTAGTGTCACTAAAATGTACATCTAATAATAATAAAAAATATATGATAAAATATATTTATCTAAAGCATACAACTTATTTAATGAGTTTAATTAATTCCTGTAATTAGTCCTGAGTGTTTATTATCAGTTCTGACTTCGAAATATTACACGTACACGTTCTAATATACGAAAGTGATATATTTCAATTTTAGCACTTTTTATATTTATTTATGAAAAATAAAGGGGCGAAGCATCTTCAGCGAGATACAAAAACCGCAGAATCAATCACTATTATTATAATGTTGATAAGTTTCAGTTATTTCTGGTACTCTATACACGCTGTCACGAATCTACAATTTCATTATAGATTAACCATATATGCACATATCGGAAACATGTGTAACTTTAAATAATACAAAAAGTAAGAAATAAAAAATACTTACACCTAATAATGTGTTCGTATCCAGAGAATATGAGTCACTCCGTAATAACTCTCTTAAGGAATCCAAGTCTGATTGCATTGTATCTAAATGGTCATCAATATCATTCCTGAAAGCAATTCGTCTCAAATGAAATATACATTGGTGTCAATTCTGCTGTACGATTATACATTTAAATATTATCAGTATCTGTCCTCAAAAAAGACGATTATACAGAAATGTCTATATATTTACTGTATATCTCGATTAAGAAGCTAAAATATCTTGGTTTTATTTATAAAAAAAATTAAACAAAGTGCAGCAGATTCGACACTTACATCACAGATGTTTCAACACTAATTAAATTCATGTTTTTATCCCTTTTTTATATTTGTAAAGAATGAGACAACAAACACACAAGTACAAGTAATTCCCTCAAACAGCCATAAGCATGAACAAAAGCACAAATGATATCAAACTCTTATTCAAACTGGTAATATAATACAGCGAGAAAGATGATTATAGTGACCTAGAATGGTAAATCTTGTTTTTAAATTCAAATTCTAAATCTACAAACTACACAAGATATTACTGTTGCATACTTATCAGTATCCAGAATGGATTGAAAATAATATTGTCGTTTGTTAGGTAATAGGTTGGGAAATGTTGTGTTTCATGAGTATTTATATATTTTACTAGCCATACATTACATAGAATATCATGTAAAACGCTATTATCTGTTTTAAATTTGCATATACCATGTACTATAGCTTTCAGTATTGACTTAGTTGATTATGTATTTAGAGTAAAATTGCCTTTATTACTGAAATGAAATTTACTTTGATATTTTGTTCTATATACAGATGATTACAATTTGACATAAAAAAAATATATTTTATTTAGTCAGTTTTTGGCAAAGGTCTGTCTTCAAAACCTTGCCATATTTACGATTATGAATTATTATGTAATCAACCTTGATTAAAAACACTATTATAAAAATTAACAGTAAATTAATTTGTTTCAAATAAATAATGTATCGTGCAAGTACTTGTGAGATTTGTTAAATGTTGAACAATATTTTGTATTTGTTGTAGATTAGTAACACCATTTTATGGGATTACAAATAAATGATATTTGCTAATTACTTACAACTTATAAATATGAGGATGGCAATAATAAATAAATAAATGTTAAAACAAATTTGAAATACATATTTGTTTATGAATGATGACTATTGTATAAATGAGCAGTCTATTATAGATACTTATTAAAACAATTTTCAATATATTTATAAAGAAATTTAAAAAAAAACCTTTATAATGAAATAGACTTTTATTGGTTATAATAAATATTTATATTAGGCTAATAGATTAACTGATATTCATAGATTCACATACTTGTTAGAATTTGATCCATAGATGGATGCTATATCGTCCAACTTTTGGTTGACGTTATCCCTCCTATACCTGAATATGAAAATCACATTAAATTTTAGTATGTATAAATTTAAAAAGTCATCCATTCTTTTTTTTTATTCCAAACCGATTTCAACTCTTTTGACTGCATCCAAAACATTAGTTTTGTGAAAGAAGTATGAAATTAAAAGATTATAACATCAAATTTGCATGTTTTAAATTATCAATTTGTAATACACAATAAATAATAATAACACAAATATACATAATAGGACGAACAGAATAGGAAATACTAAAATAAATGACATAAATTGCACATATAAACATTGCACTAACTATTACAAGTCTTTTCTTTGTTAAGTTTACTGGCTTTCACTAATGTCATTTTTTTTAAAATACCGTCAAGTTTATGTGGCACATTTTTTTTCTGATATATTATATTAATCATTTTAGTATTTTTAGTATTCAGATTTTTTTACTAACATTTATAAAAATCAATTTATCCAGCACACGTTCAAAAAATCTCATTCGCTTCATAGACTCATTCACTTCTTACTCTGGAGATCAACATATTTCAGTTCCATTATTTATGTGTATTTCTTAATATTATGTAAATGTGCTTGTTTGCTATGAAAAAAAAAGCCTGTAAATTCTGTTAAATATATTATGTCACAATTGGGACTTGACTATTAGTACCAATCTTTATTTTTAATAATTGTCTTAGTAATAACTACAAAAAAAATGGTTACACATAGCTAAAGCTTTAGATACAAGCCTATTGTAGACTGGTTTGAATAGTGTTATTTTTTATAAGATAGTGAACAAGTACGTAGCTCTTGGACTGGCAAGAGAGAACCGTCGCCTTTAAACACTATAGATGTGACTCGCGCATTGCTGGCATGTTATGCATGGAATAGGGCTGGACAGGGCCAAATATGCATGTTTAATTTCCAGGCTACTCCTGCGACACTTTCAAACGTCAAGTCATAAATGGTCGACCTCTAACAACTACAAATAGTAAATATATAGTGCCACCAACATTCAAACAATGAAAAGACTTAAATAAGGATAGACAAGCATAAATAAGAAATAATTGACATTTGACTGATGATGTTAAATAATTGAGATTTTTTCTAATATATGTATGTTAGAAGAAATAAGCAAATAAACACTCACATAGCTTGTATCCTGTTTGAATTATTGTTTAATGTAGCTAAGGTCATGTTGTTCCAATCTAAATCATCTTGTAATTCAGTTTTTATGTCGGACAAGTTGATATTATATACATTGTCTTTCGCTTTTTTTGACTTCTTATTTCGTTTAGATATCTCACTTGGTTGTTCCAATTTAATGTTAATTCCTCCTACCATTTCATCTCTTGAAGAGGTTATTCTATCACCTGCACTTATATTTTCATCTATATTTGCATCATCACCAGTAGGAACTCCTGCATCACTTACAGAATCATCACTAGCAAATATTTCAGCGGGTAATTTGAAATCAGCTGTGGGGTTTAAAGTATTAAAACTACTTGCAGATGGATGCGAGTTTCTAACATTAAGTGCAATATTTTTTTTCCCACTATGCTTTACTTTCGGTTTTGAAGTTCCAGGTGAAGCTCTTACAACATGTTCTGGTAGTATAAGTTCAGTTGCAACCTGATCCAGGGGAGATACAGGGGTTGCCATGGTTGGTGATGGCGAAGTGACAACGGGCTGCGCCTCTGTAGTCCTTAATAATCCATTTGGATTTCTTATTGAGTATGTCAATCTTGGATCTGAATTTTGGAGTAAAATTGTTTAAAATAAATGATAGTTATTAGATATACAATGAATAACTTGTTCGCTTACAAATAAAATAGGTATAAAAATATATTTACATAATGTTAATAATAAATAAATAATTTATTAACAGTTTTAACATGTAAGATTGATTAAAAACAAAGACTTAATAAATCTAAATATCTAGTTTCGATAAAACTTTTATGTTATTCATACAATGGACATAAGTATTCTGAAGCTATTTGAATATGTCACAAAAATGCTAAAAATCTCTTTTTAAATCCCATCAAGGTTTTTGCTGTTACAATGATACCAATTGGAAATCTAAGTTGTTATATCAAGTCTTTCATGATGAAGATATCTTCAAATAAAGGCATAACCAGGAACAAAAGCATACTCCTATATAGTATGTAGTTTAATTTTAGGCGTGTTTATTTATCAACTGCACATAGTGGAAGGTGCAAGTGTAACAAGATTAATATTGCAATCGTTTAGTGGTTCAATATAGGACTTAACTAAATGAGGACCTGAATTTTATTCCCTAATGAGGCAATAGAAATACATGGTTAAAAACAATACTGCCAAAAATAGAATAAAAAGGTTTGCTACCTATCACATTGAGGGACATCTTACCACCTCGACCTTATAACTCTTCGGAAACATTGGCTTCAAGATGTTTTTCACATATTACAAAATAATATTAGGTTACAGTCA
Organism: Calephelis nemesis; assembly: GCA_002245505.1. Classification (NCBI taxonomy): domain Eukaryota; kingdom Metazoa; phylum Arthropoda; class Insecta; order Lepidoptera; family Riodinidae; genus Calephelis; species Calephelis nemesis. Next base: position 44,044 of record NJDD01010462.1, read on the forward strand.
ACATTTCTGCATGTACTGGCCTTATTCACATATTAAATGATTTAAATATAAACAGACTTCCCACTATGATATGGAACTTATCTGAGATTGTGTATATACGGAAAAGTATTTAAAAACAGTTATTTCAATAGTTTTCTTAGACAATACTAACCAGCCTCTCCTTCGTCACCATCCTCCAATGTCACATGATACTGTGTCGATGTGGTAGGGGTTGTTGGGTTTGTATTTCCTTGAGTGTTTATTTTAAGGGTGTTATTGGCCAAATCAACAGAAACATAAGCCACGGGATCTAGTGATTCTTCCGAAGATTCAGTATGCAGCATATCATCATGAGCAAGCTCGTGAATTGTTGGGCCGTCTTCCTATAAAATAAGAAATTCTTTAAGTGTTGTTCCAGCCGTTTATTGCATACTACCAGCCAGTACCAGCTTCACAGAAAAAATAGCAGCATAATGTCTACTGCTAATGGCAAAATATCTTTTCAAATTGATCCAATAGTTTCAGAGGCTGTTAAAAACAAACAATAAAATTTTTCCTCTTCAAAACTATAGAACAGATGAAAAACCAACAGCAGCTAAACTTACTCGGTCTAATTACATTTTTGAATCATACAGGAAACCATTTCAATACCCATATATAATTTCAACCCATTTTATTTAGCCGTTTATAAGTTATAGGAAATAGGTAAGCATATTTTTTTTAATATTCATAGAAAAACTGACTAGGTATGCATAATACACATCTAAGAAAACACTGGAAACACATACGAAATTTTAACCCAAACAGTCAATGTTTAGTAGTTGACAACAACAGCAGTGCCATCTATTTTGGTACGAATAAATAATTCTTAATACCCCTTGTTCGATTATCCATTGTCAGAGAGGAATAACATTTTCTCAAGGAAAAAAGTAGCCATTGTTCAAACAAGTAGAAAGAAATTATTTTTTAATCTTTATAAAGTGATCAAAATAAATAAAATGAAACAACCTAGTATAACAAAGCTAATAACTAACCATATTGTCCTCATTCAATTCATCGAGAATGTTGCCTTTGTCAAGTTTTATATTTTTTAATCTGCCAGAATATCCACTATCACCAAAGGAGTTGTGCGCAGCATTGTTTATCATGAGTTGGTAAGGTCTCTTCACACCCACATTATTACTGGTAGCATTAGAGGCTCTTGTTGGTTGCACAAGGGACATCAGAAATTGTATAAGCTAAAACAGAAATATAACTCATATCATAACCATATCTACTCCACAGAAATTTCATAAAGGTAATGTTGATTACATACATTGTTTACAATTTGCTGTTGTTTGATGTGTTTTTGTCTCAATATCGCAACTTCCCTCCAAAGAGCTTCATTTTCTTGTTTCATTGCACTAAACTTTGCATCAAGACTTTCTTGCTTACCTTTCATTTGTTTTACATCTGCTAGAACTTTATTCATAATTTCTGGCTTTAACAAGATTTTCTCACCACTGTCATTACTTGATACAATAGACTTTGGATTGGCAATTTTCCTTTTTATATGTTCTAATAAATAAGCATGACCTCTCATAAAACAGGGATGAGAAAATTCAATTTCATCTTTTTCATATCGTAGCCCCCCATTCTCCACGGATGTTATTTTATGAAATCCATACATGTTCAATTGTCTAATAAAACTTGCCATATTATTGTGTTTATAATACAGTGGTAAAAGTTCTCTAGCAAAATCTGCTTGGTTCTTTATAACAAACGTCTTCCCTCCCTAAAAATATTATAAGTTTAATACTTACATTTAAAAAATAATTGCTTATAATCATGTAAGTGGTAAATTTATACAAGAATTATTTGATATGTGTTATAGTTAATAATATTTTTGTATATTTAATACTAAACATACTGCAAAACACAAAAATGGCAAAAAAAAACTGGCCAGTTACAGTTTATTTTAATTGCACTTTTCCCATATGTGGGATAAATTTCCACTAGTATTGAAGAAAAAAATACCTCAAGACAGCGATAGAAGCCTAAGCACATTTCAGGTATAAAGGATATGATTGCTTTAGAATGACAAAAACAAATAGGGATGTTTTAATATTACTTACAATATTTTCCAAGATGATTATAGATACATACATACATATCTTCACGCCAAGTCCCTTACAGGGTAGGCAGAGAGTATCGAGTGCCAGACCTCACGATCCTGACAAACCTGTCTTGCTTCCTTCACATTCATTACCCTTTTCATACAAACACGCCGGTTTTGAAGACTCTTGACACCACCCTCGGATAATATCCGATTGATCTAATCGTGAAATGTCATCCTTGGTCTCCCCGGGTACCTACATCCATCCACATTCACATTGTATATCTGCTTTGTCAATCTTTCATCTGTCATTCTTTCCACATGACCGAACCAGTGGAGCATGCCCTTTCGCATTTTAACACCAACACTTTCTTTCAATCCCACTCTTTCTCAGATCTCACTGTTACGAATGCGGTCAGCGAGCGTTACACCACAGATTTTCCGTAGTGCTCTCATTTCGACCGCATTTGTCCTACTTTCATGATCTTTCTGACATACCCAAATCTCGCTTCCGTACAATAACGTTGGGATAAGCACAGAATTATGCTAAGCGAGTCTAGCTTTTTGACTCAAAACCTAATATAAGCTTACCCAACGCTCCATTCACACTATTCCCTGCACTCACTCTCCTCTCTACATCCGCGGTGTACCTTCCATCCCTGCTAAAAGCACAACCAAGATATACAATTTCATTCACTTGTTCCAGCACTACATCATCATATATACAGATATTGCTAATAATACTAAAAAACTTAAAAAAACTATGACAAAACCTACAAGAACCATCGAGATCATGTCAGCTTTTAACTAAAAAATCTGCTTTGAATATTATGAAACAGAAAGACATACACCCACACTCAGATAGGTCCAAACTTTTAACACCCCTAATTTTCCATTCAGAAAAAAACTTTATTTACATGAACCATACAAGTGGTAATTTTGTGCATGGGCATTTTTTTAAACTACCACTGTCGAGTTAAAAATCTTGATCACATTATCTATTTTGCAGCAAAGCCTTTATGTACTATGCCCAACTAATATTAATCAAATATAGAACCTAGTTAAAGCAACAAATAAATAGAATGAAAGAAAATAGAATTATTAAAAAAACAGTTTGAGAACATGCAATCAGAGTATCAAATCTTTTATCAATTCTAGCATTTATCTTTATTTGGAGTAACTTTGTATCATCTGAATAGTTTATACAAAAATTAAAAAAATAATTTGAATAAAATAATCTAATAAGTAAATTATTTGCTTATTTAGATTTGAGTAGATTTAAATCTCAAAATAAATTTATTAACTATTGTGACACAAAAATTGAGATATCTATGTTCATCACACAAATGCTTTTCGAGAAACAAACCTGAGTCTCACAAACTATTATTGGCTTTTTACAAATTTGTTGTTCTAAATTTTGTTAATTTGGATTTTTGATATTAATTGAAAAGGCAATATTTAAAAAAAACATAGTTTAGAACATAATAAGTAAATATCAAACAAACAAAATCAGAATATTCAATATGTCAACCTCCTTTACCAGGTGTAAAGGAGGTTTTTTTTTTTAATTTTTTTTTTTGTTATAGGAAGGCAAACAAGCAGGCGGATTTCCTGATGGTAAGAAATTCACGCCGCCTAGAGACACCAAAGATGTTAATGATGCGTTGCCAACCTGAGGTCAGGATGTTAGGCCTTGAGCAAAAGTAAGTTTACCGGCTACCTTACCCTCCGGACCGGAACACGTCATGACGTTATGGCGGCAGGAATAGGTAAGGCGGTGGCACCAATCCGGGCGAGTCGCTGCGAAACTCTACCACCTAGTCAGATGTCACGGTGTTAGCGACGATAAGCCTTTGCTCGCCTTTTACAAGCTGCCTGGCAAGAAAGGCAGATGGTCTATTCTGCAAAGGAGCCCGGACCAACACGGGGAGGTTGACATTATTCATTCATTCAATATATTTTCTTTATGTTATAACATAGTTTTATGTTATAACATAGCAAACCAGGAAGCTGCTTTCCTGATAGATTAACATCAGAGCGTTTTTTTGTGTGTTTGCTATTATGACTAACTGTTGCCCGTGGCATTGCCTGTGTGGTTAACGGTCTCAAAGAAACATTTTTTTACAATAAAAACTATGCTATGTGTTAATCCAAGTTACCCTCTGTGTGTCTGTCAAATTCATGAAAATTCAACAGTTTTTTTAAGAAGGAGTAACAAACATACAAACTTTCCCATCTATAATATTAACAGGATAATGGTTGTCTCCTAAGACTACCATCATCTATAAACACCTAAATGTTACAAGTGGATTTCTATGTGCAGTACTATCTTATGGCCAGGATCTTAGGTTACATGTTTAACTCAACTGGCTCCTCAGTAAAAAAAATAATGTCATGTCAACAGGAATAGATAATAGAAAGATATCGCAGTGGTGTCAGTCTAGCTACTGCTCAGCTCTTTACCTTCCAATACATACATATATTACAATAAATAATACATACTATAATATCTGTCTTGATAGTAGATATATATCTGATCATCATAGTGATTAGCAAGGATAATAATTAAGGTTTTCAGCTGGTTATGTTACGTCTAATAGGAGTGTATACTTTGTACAGTCGGTGCTTGGTGGATTTTTATTTAAAATGCTCTTTTTATAAATAACACTTTTACCTATTCATATTATGCTTAATGCATATTATTTTAATATTTTTTGAACATCAAAATAAAAAAAAATAAGTATTTTAAAATCCTGGTGACGCTGTGAAAAGTGAAACTAGTGGACAAAAGTGTGAAATAAGGCATATTGTGGAAAGGTACATGTGCTGTTTAAAAAATCTGTACAATTATACTAACTAGGTATATGCATTAAAATTGCTTCTGACCAAAATCATAATTAGAATTTTTGTTTTTAAAACATAACATAAATTTAAGTCAGCCAAAATAAACAGTTTTTGTCAGTCTGTTTATTTGCTTGACTTATTAGGTTTGCCAACTGGAAGACTGTTTTATAAATAACAAACCCTTCAATCCGTCTTTTTTAAATTTCTTTACTTAAATTAAGTTTAATGAATGACAAGAAAAAGCATTTTTTTAATATTTTTTCATATGAGATCAACAGTAAATTTGTAGTTAAAAAACCTGTTTACTATTATAGTAGTTATTTACTTCATTTGTCAAACATGAATGCATTTTATTGATAAGTTCATATTAAATGGCAATCTTCGACTACTTCCGATTATTACATCGTAATAAATACAGATATATATTTAAAATAAATTCTCTTTAACAATTTCAACATAATTCAGGGAAATTTCCAACAGCATGGTATGAAACGTGACCTCAACTATTTATTTATTATGATTCCAATGACGAACTGTCACCCTACGTTTTCACTTTTAGGTTGTCCAGGAACACAAATGTTATTATTATTGAATTTAGATGATTTATTACACACTTAATACTGCAAAAATCAAATAAATATCAGTAATCACAAATAATCAAAATAAACTTACAGGGCTCCATGAAATTAAATGATTCGTCTCAGAATCATTTACCAATTTCCATAACTTTCCCAAAAACGCAGGGACACTTGCCCCTATTTCAACAACAGAACGCATTTTAATTTTTTTTATTTTGTATTCACTTTAAATGTAAATAATTGCAGAAGATAAATATTTCGATGAAACAGTATCTAACCACGAATCGCCATTTGTGTTACTAACACAATTGCAAATTTACATTCTCAACACCACAGTTTGAATGTAGTGTTCTATATCTACACAAAAAAATTATCTTTGGACAGCACACATAGAAAATTGTTATTCACATATTTTACAGAGATGACAACCTAAGAAAATCTAAAGCACAGAGTATTGATAACGAATAGCAGATAGAAAGTAAATGACATGACACAGATAATTTCATTCGTCAAATATCATCGCCAATCGTCGTGTCTAGCGGTAATCGAAACAAACTGTAGGTACCTTCCTATTTTTTTAGTTTTCCGTCTACTAGACGATTAAGAAACAATACAAAGATTATTTAGCTTTGTGGCGCCATTGCAAAAAAATAGTCTAAATATCAAATTAATTTTACAAAAACACATAGAAACAAATTCATTAATGACAATGACACGTACAAAATACTAGGCACTCTTTGTATAAAACAACTAAAAGACGACTGTCTTCTATGTCTTTGTATCTCTGTTACTCTGTTAGAAGAAACCATAGAAATAGGAATATATAAAGAAGTGCAACAATGTTATGTAGCAAATTTAGTTGTATAAATACCGTTGGAATCGACATATAGCTTAACAACATCTATTTGTCTCTTTTTAACAAATGTTGATATTATGTACGCCGAAAGAGATAACGACATTTTTGTCTATGCTCATTTTGGCGTCGAATTAAATTGACGTTATGACAGTTGTCAGGCTTGCCAAGAATCCATATTTAGTGGTCAATTTTTATAGTGAAGTATACTATTACAATTGTCGACATTTCATTTTACGTTCCAGAAAAGAATATTTGGACAAGATAAAAATGTATACCATTTCCACTGAAAATATTAATCATGGTCTATCGTTATAAGAATTATTTAAAGTGCTCACTTTTAAGTTAGGAAAGTGGTTTGAATATAATCTGATCACATTTTTTTTTATAATGATAATGAATATTGTAATAAAAATAAAGAGTTAACTTATGTAAAAGTAAACATATTTGCATATCACAATTTAAAAAAAAATGCTGGTGAAAAGTGAAATAATGTTATTTCTTTCTTTTCATTGCATTTCCCTATTTATAAGCCAGCTGAGTAGCTATACATTAGTAGCAATTTCAATCGAGAGTTAAATAATAATTCATATCTACATTAATAGATCATGTATCGATATCGAAATACTACCTTTTCTGACGCAAACTTTGTTTTGTACTGTTGCCCGCGGCTTTGCCAGCGTGATAATGTTATTTAGATATGTTTCTTTAAAGTGTCGACAAAACAATTACTAAACCAAATTTTGTCGAAATCGAAAATTGGTATTTTACGTAATAAGTGTGCGGCCAAGCACATGGCGATGATAAAATAGAACCGTGATCTATAGACGCAATAAATATAATAGTGAATACCTTGACAAAGACCTAATGAAAGAACTGGGCAGTTGCTGATTGATCATACTTTTTAAAAGTTGACTGTATTGTGTTTTATATATAGAGTTATGTTATGTTATTTAGAGTTTGCCTAAAGCACATCAAAATGTGTGCGATAGTGTGTGTTTATCGTTGGAAACGTAACTATCGTAAAAGTTGGTTTGTCGGGGGTTTAATGAAAATTTTTGATTTTAAGATTATGGATTATGTATCGATATCGATACTTTACGTTTTTTGGACAGTCTTAGTAATGTCAAACGGCAGCCATATTGAGTAGCCAGCGGCAGACTTTATTGGTAACTATTTCATGTCCATATACTTAGAGGTCAATGACCAATACCAACATAATTACTACTGTCAATGTCATTAAATGTAGTAACCTATATAGGTAGTCTCTCTCTCTAGTTACTTTACTTGCTACTCCTGCCACATTTTCCATATTGGCCTTATTCATTATAAATAATAACATTAAATTAAAAAGTGTAAATAATATTTAATAAGTATGCCGCTTGTATTGTATATAAATAACTAACTTAAATGTAAATCTTACTTTCTTGTAATTTGTAAATTATCCTATATCACTTTCCAAATTCCTAATTTCCTTTTTCATATTTTCCATTTTGTTTCCTCTTTATTAACGCCCACGCAAAAATTAACAAAAAACAGTATTAAGTACCTACTACCTACCTACCTACCTACGAAAAGTTGTCTGTGGTAAAATGGCAAAAAAATACTTTATAGTGCCTAAGTGCTTCAATTCAACAGTTAAAACACCCGATAAACTCTTTTTTTATGTGCCTGAGGACCCAAAAATGAGAAAAAAAAGTGGATGACAGCCATAAAAAGAGTTGATAAAATATGCCCTAAAACGCGCACTGATGTGAAGACCATTTCAATATATGTATATCCTATTAATATTATAAATGCGAAAGTTTGTATGTATGGATGTTTGTTACTCTTTCACGCAAAAACTACAAAGCCGATTACGATGAAATTTGGTATGTAGGTAGCTGAAGACCCAGAATAACATATAGGCTACTTTTTATCCCGGAGTTCCCGCGGGATTGGGACTTACGCGGGTGAAACCGCGGGGCGCATCTAGTGTTGAATTAAATTAATGAGTTTTACTAATTTATTAATTTAATAAATTAGTTAAATTAATAAATAAAGTGTTAATTTTTAGTTTTTTCATAGATCGAAAAGTGTTCTCGATTCCGAACCGATTTTCAAAATTTGGCCGGTGCTTCAGATGTAACTCTATACGTAACGAAATATTTTCTTTCTACTATTATAAATAAGTCAAACATTGACTTATTATTTTCTTTCTTCTATTATAAATAAGTCAATCATTGGCTTATTTATAATAGTAGAAAGAAACTAAAATATATAAGTCAGAAGTATCAAACCGCATTTATCATCAATTAATGTTTTTTTTACATATAAACTACCCCGTATTGGTCCGGACTCTTGCAGAATAGACATCTGCCTTCCGGTCAGGCAGCTCATAAATGGCAAGCATAGACTTATCGTCACTAACACCGTGACATCTGACTAAGTGGTAGAGTTTCGCAGCGACTTGCCCGGATTGGTACCACTGCCTTACCTATTCCTGCCGCCATAAAGTCAGTGCTTGCCGTTGATGTGTTCCGGTTCGGAGGATACTGTTGCTCGAGGTCTCAGGTTGGAAATGCACCATTACCACCTCTGGTGTCTTTAGGCAACGTGAATTTCTTACCATCAGGAAATCCGTCTGCTTGTTTGCCTTTCAGTATCATAAGAATAAAAAAAGCTACCTTCTATGTGACTCAATGTAAATTAAACATTCTTAGTTCAAGATTTTTATTCCGGTTTATATTTATTATTAACATACATACCTTTTTAACTTCATTCCACAAATTTCGGCCGCCGTATAATATTGTGCCACTATCAAGCTCTTGGCAGATTGTCGGACTGCCCTTTTTTTTTATGTTAAAGGAAGGCAAACAAGCAGACGGATTTCTTAATGGTAAGAAATTCATGCCGCCTAGAGACACTAAAAATGATAATGGTGCGTTGCCAACCTGAGGTCAGGATGTTAGGCCTCGAGCAAAAGTAAGTTAACCGGCTAACTTACCCTCCAAACCGGAACACGTCATGACGTTATGGCGGTGGACCAACACGGGGATTTTAGAAATCCGTCTTCCATTCCACACACTATAGTTTTAATTTAATTTTTTAATTGAAACTATAGTGTGTGGAATGTATATCATATACGAGATGAATTAAATTATGTGCGTTGAGTCGTATAGAATCAAATGTGGCTATCTACCATTATTGGCAAAATTTAGTTATTTATGTGGCAACATAGCTAAGTTTGAATC
>NJDD01010462.1:55793-69101 GCA_002245505.1 Calephelis nemesis
AGATTATGGATTATGTATCGATATCGATACTTTACGTTTTTTGGACAGTCTTAGTAATGTCAAACGGCAGCCATATTGAGTAGCCAGCGGCAGACTTTTTTGGTAACTATTTCATGTCCATATACTTAGAGGTCAATGCTGTAGACGTACACAACAGTAGTCATTTCGAAAAAAAAACCCCTAATGGAGAAGAAAATCCATAGACATTTCTATGTATAGTCTTCACTCTATGGTACTGAGGGAGCTAATGTCATTTGTCAGATGACAATTGACATTATTTCATTTAACTTGTCAGTTCGCACTTCGTAGTTGTCAAAGTAGTTCGTAGTTTGGGTACCTACCAAATTCCAAATTTCATTTTTCTGGGCTTGTGGCCTGTGGGACAAGTGAACTGTGAAGACTACCTACGTAATAGTTTAGTTGTGTTAGCCGTATACTTTATACATTATAAGTAAATGTGATTCAAATTATTCGTATGACCTTTGTCGTTGTTTGTCTTTCTACTTTAACGGATACATATATTTTAGAAAACTTTTGAGTGTACCGGTTGAAACAAATTTGTGCTGCATACGCGTCAAGTGATCATTTTATAATTAACATGGAGGTAAATAAATTAACAGTTTAAATTAAAAAAAATTAAATTTAAAGAGAAAGTCTTACAACAATTTTCTATTACAGATAGAAATATTGACGGCTCCGGGCTCGAAATCAGTTGGAAAAATCAAAGTTCCGGAAGATGCTACCATAAAGAATGTAAAAGAAAAGATACAGCAAAATCTTAAGAAGTCAATGTATGTAGATAGGCAGTCGATCAAGTTAGAGGTAAAAGGAAGATCACAAAAAGATGAGGCTACATTAAAATCTTTAAATATTGAAAATGGATCCAAACTTTATTTACAAGACCTGGGGCCACAGGTATCTTGGAAAAACGTTTTCTTAGCAGAATATGCGGGTCCTTTGTTTGTTTACCTATGGGCTTACCAGAGACCTTGGCTTCTCTATGGGGAAGTGACTACTGTGCCTGGTACTGTTGCTACGTAAGTATTTTTTGGATTTGAAAAATTTAAATTTTTGTGTTGTTACTAGATGTTGCTTGCTAGCTCCACTGCTGATACCCATTACTGTATCAGTATAAAAGTGGCATATGATACTCTCCAGCTTTCAAACTATCTCTATTCATAATAATTATATCCTAACATCAATATGTTAAATATAAGAAAGAAGCACTAACAAACTTACTTTTACATTTATTGATATTAGCTATATGGGCGGAATAGTTTAACCTCTTACTTGACTTTAAGAGATCCTGGGTTTGACTCTTGGATTGGGTAACAAAAAATAGAAAATATGAATTTTAAATTTCCTTATGAAAATAGCTTTGCTCGGGATTAGATATGTGTCTGGATGGTGATAGGCTTTTGTTTTTAAGTTCAAAAGTTTCTCTAAAAGGTTGTAACTTTAATAATATTATTCTTATATAATATCTCATTAAATTGTTTTGTTGCTTATGCATAAATTAATGTTATTTTTTTGCATATAATGTTAAAATTTTAATTTCCTAATTAGTACCATACTTTTATAATTACTTTGGTATATATGTATTTAATAGTTGTCTGTCAGCCAATGGCTTGTTACACAGACCAATTTTTATGTAAATGTGTAAATTTTTTATGTACTATTAATAAAATCTCAGTGTGGTTCTGAATGTAAGATGAGATTCTTGTTATGGTCAGTTCCAGTCAATAAATGTGAATGTAAATACAGAATGGTGCAAGCAATAGTTGATTGTTTTTGTACAGCATTTTTAGCATGTATATTAAACAAAACATACTTCTCATTGCTAAAATATCACTATATGTTTATGTACATACCAAGCAGACTATGTAATTTCACTTGTTGGTCAAACTATATGTCTTCACTATATAGAGAATAGTGCAGTAATAGTTGCTAATGTGTATAAATAATTATTGATATTAAGTTAAGAGTTATGGTTTTTGGTAAAACATATTCCTTGTTGCTTAAATATGCATATACATTCACCATACATTGCTCAGCAATCGCACTACAAAATTCTTGTTGTTCATGAACCAATCTCAATAGTCAGTTTTCCTTCCTGGTTTATTTCTTCACATCAAGGCCATTAATAGACTTGAAGAGTTCCCAAAATTTACTTTTGCTGCTCTGCTTGTGAAACATTACTTTTCATTCATCCTAACCAACCCAATTGTGTACAATTGTAGTCAGGGCTGAATGGTATTTATTACCTAGTATTACAACAGAATAATGTTTTTTATTGTTCAACAGTATTACAACACAATAATGTTTTTTATTGTTCAACAAAATGACAGTGATTTTAATTAAATTAATTAAAATAATTTGTCACTTTCACTTTAATATAATTTACATACTGGTTTCGCTGGATTTTTTTGTGTTATTTGCTGAAATGTATGTACATTTATTCTTACATAATATTTTATTTTTAGCCTAGCAGCAGGTTGTTGGAGTGTGCACTATGCCAAGCGCATACTTGAAACTTTGTTTGTTCACCGATTCTCCCATGGAACTATGCCTTTGAGGAATTTATTCAAAAACTGTTCATATTACTGGTTATTTGCTCTCTACATTGCCTATCATGTCAATCATCCACTCTATACTGCTCCAAGTAACTTATGGGTGTATATCGGGTTTGCTGGCTTTACTGTAAGTAAACTTTTTTTATTATAAGAGTTGTGTTGCTGTTATAGACTGTGCTTTCTGATATTTATGGCCTAATTTCAATAACCTATCTAAGATAAGAGACAAGGTTGCTTTAGCTCAGTAACTAATATAACTGCTGTTATTTTTCATTCTTTAATTAGAATATCCTAACAACAAAACTCTAGTAAGCCTACCTCTACTGTATTTTTTTCTATTATCCACAGTTGTTACAATTATCTAATTTACACATATAAAAAAATAACAAATAACCAATTGCACAACTTTTTACAGGTAAACACATAAAACTTTCTTTTATAACTGTATAAACTATAATTTTTTTACACTAATATTTTTTTTAATTAATATTACTTTACTATTTAAAAAGTTAAAACATTTGATTAAAAATAACAATAAATATTTACTTAAATAAAACATGCAAAATCATTCACATAATATTTTTTTCTTAATGTTAACTACAGAATCAGAAAAAACATCCAAGTTACCACAACATTCGTTAACCATTTTACAAATACGTGGCACAGGTGAATTAGGTGGAGCTAATGGGGTGACTGGCTAACACGGTATTTTCCTAGGTACTCTAAAATCGAATCTTGCCAATAATTCAGGGCAATCTATTTAATAACTTAATAATTAATTTCCAAAACAAGTCTACATCAAGCCTCTTTTCAAGTGAAATCGTATTTAATTTATTTAATTTTTCTTTGTAAGAATAACATTTAGCTGAAGACTTGAGAAAATAGTACGGTTGGTTAAAAAATCTTTTTAGTTTCTTTCCAATCTTAATGAATGTAAATAGGTTATTAAAATTGGTTGTTAGACAATTAACTTTTTATTTAATCCAACAGTCATAACTAACATCCCAGATTTTAAAATAAGTTGTTGTTACTATAAAATCGGAAATGAAACACATTTTGTATTTTGTCTTAAATTAGCACCAGGGTTTATTATCTAGATATGGTCTTGGCTATTTGTATCCTGATTTTTCTTTACTAAGTAACTTTAACTTTAACCGTAAGGGACTTGGCGTGAAGATATGTATGTATGTATGTAAGTAACTTTAAAATTTAGTTTAAAATTAGAATAACATCAAACTATACATTTTCTTCAACCCCAAGTAAGTCTAGCCATAATGTAGCTATGAATCATCTTAAATCTTAGCTATGTCAACTCTGAAAACAAAAAAAAAACATATGATATATGGTCAAATTAAGAAACCTTTTCCTTTTTCGAAGTCAGTTAAAAATATACTTCTTCGTTTTGGAGTTGAGATGCCATACACAGACGAGAGTTTATCCATCAAGGGCTTAAAAAGGTGCTAATTTAAAATAGTGTCCTTGTATCCAAAAATATGAGATTTGAATTATAAGAAAATGTTATAGACCAAAAACCATATTCTGTTATTTATGAGTTAACACTTAACAGTACCAAACAAACTTACATATTGTGCAGTTTGTGTTTTTTCTTTATAACAGCTATACACAAACTGCAGTAGTGGCAATTTCTTTAAATAGCCTCCATTCCACAGTTTTGTCTAATTTGTAAATTTCTTTTGAAAGAAAATGAAATTAAGAGAATTTATGAATGAATTTGAATCTGAATTTAAAAATATAAATTTTTCTACAGCTGTGTGAATTGGGTAACTTCAGTATCCACATTCTATTCAAGAACCTCAGGCCACCTGGTAGCAAAGTGAGGCGCATTCCTAAGCCAGATGGAAATCCATTCTCACTACTCTTCAACTTAGTCTCCTGCCCAAACTATACATATGAGGTTGGAGCATGGATCTTCTTTACAATCATGACTAAATGTGCTCCAGGTAAATATGTTGAAAATAATATATTTTATGAGCTTAGCTGTAAAGCTGCAGAAATAGATTGCATAGCTAGGACCTCTACAAATAATATATGTAGGCACTACATTTATATGAAGTATCAGGTGTAACAAACCATGTTTTCTTCTTCTTTTATAAACGATCGTTTTTCACAACTTACTTAGCCAATGTCAGGTTAGTTAATTCTTATACAGTCATTAGTCACTATGTACCAAGTCATGTTAGGTCAGGTTCTTGAGTGAAGCGGTGGCCTCGTTAGTCAAGCTCATTTTGATTTGACGGCAGCGAAAAAATACACGATTATTTCATTTGTGCACTTTTACTGAACAAAATTAATCTAATTCCCACCTAAATTAACTAATTTCACTCAAATAAACACGAAATTATTACGACCATCTTCGTTCACGATAGCGCCAAAACTCCCATATTTTCTTTTTTTTTTTGCTTGACAGTGAAAGGTACTAACAGTTTGTGTGGATTATAGCATTGTTTTCCCCACTTTTCCTGATATTTTCTCCTGACGGTAAACAACATGACACAAAAATATTTTGCAAAATTGGTCCATCCGTTCAGGCGTGACGGGAAAACCACGCGAAATGGGGATTCATTTTGCCGTGATGCTAATTGATTAATCTTGCCTAATGGCAGTTGCTTAAGCCCTTAAAAATATAAACTCAAATAGCTCAATACTTATATGTATTCCATTCGAAGGTTTTCATTACTTTTGAGTTTGTCATTGGAATTTATTATGCAAATACATTATTAATCAATGTAAATCGGTGAACAAACACATTTACGACAGACTTTAAAGTTGCACTTTGATCTCCATAAGCAGTTGAATGATGATGTAATATTTCACTTATGTATTGGTAGTGTACTGGTGTTTTTATAGCTTTTGTTTTTCTTTTCACGTTGTATGAGGACGAAGTGCAGACGAATTTGTTTGAATAGGTCAAATAAGTGGTCAATACGTAGCCACTGAAAAGGGTAATGGTGCGTTTCCAACAATTATACTCTTGTTTCTGTGACTGTTGGCATTGCCACATGAAATTTCGGGTTCGGGGTTAGGTAGGGCAACTCAAAATATGCTGTTTTAATTTTACAATGAAAACAAAATTGTCCGCGATTAGACAAGAGTCTGGTTTCCAATAGGCATGCCATCTATCTTATTGTGGGGTTAAATACTACCTGCCTAATCATCAGAATCAGAATAAGCTTTGTTCACATGGACCATACGAGTGGTACTTGTGCGCGTCGACATTTTTATAACCTGCCAACGGATCGGAATCGCGGCCACACACTGAGAAGATCCGGCGAAAGAAAGCCGCGCTTGTCTTTTTTCAATGCTAATTGTAACATACTGTAGACCGCCTCGTTGGTCGAATGGCTAGCGCACACGACTAACTATACATCTGCTGACCGCGAGGCTCGGGTTCGATTCCCGACGTGGGCAGGCATTTGTGTGATGAACATTTAGATGTCTACATTTCCGGGTCTGGGTGTTTATTACATATATTCTGGTATTTAAGTATTTCCATGTAATAGTATTGTTGACTAACACCCGAGACACAAGCATATAATTTGCTAACTTTGTGGTTAAAAAAAAATAAAATAAATGTTTACATTTTTCAGCTGGAATATTCATGTTGGCTGGAATGTACCAAATGACGGTCTGGGCGCTCGGCAAACACCGCAACTACAAGAAGGAGTTCCCCGACTACCCCAAGGGACGAAAGGCTATCATACCATTCCTGCTATAAGTTTAGCCTTATAGCTAGGTACAATGAAGTAAGTCATATTAGGGGTGAAATAAGATTGATTTTTGTAAGGTAGGTGATGGCTATCTGTTTTTTTATAAGGGTTGTATGAAAAATGTTAATAGGATTAAATGAGATTTTATTTATTGTTTAGCTTGCTCAATACTCAACTTGTGCGACAAGTGATTGTAGTAGGGGAGCCCGGGATGCTAAACGTGTAGTAATTTCAGCGTCATGGGGATTATTAGACGTCGTTTAGATTAGAACTAGTTGAAGAATAAAGAAAGTCATGTCACAGTTAAATTTTTTTGATAAGAAAGGAGTGATTGATTATTTGATCATACGCAAGGGCTTTAGACTAACAGTGTACATGCCATATATGTCTATTATGCTCTTGACGTGCAATAAACCCACTGTACTTTAGTTTGACACGCTCCACTGTATATAGTGTGTATAGGGTATAGTGTACACACTATAATGTGTATTCTCGCCATAGAAAGTTTAAGCATGGTACAAGGTATCTCCCATATCATAACCTGACCCACCTTAGTAAGTGCAAAATTCCCATCTTGGGCTCCCCTACCATTAGTTATGTGCTAGGAATTGCGAGCAATTAATTTGGGTAACAGTTCAAGTCATATTATTCCATGTTTCATGAACTATAATGCATTTAATTTCATAATAAATGTAATAAGACTAAATGTTTTGTTTTTATTCTCAATTTACCTTACCTTCAATTCTTCAATATGTTTGATTCTTTGTTTTTGTAAGTATGTTACTCGATTTCTCCACGATTTGTGAACCCACTTCAAAATTAGTTTATTTTTTAAAAGATACTTCCAAGGTCTCCATGTCATCAATTCTGACTCTCATAATGAGAGTAGAGTGATATCGAAGAAAATGCTCATTTCTTGTGTACTATAAAACATTAACATTGAAATAGTTTTACAACTCACACTCACTCTCTCCCGATGCGAGGCGTCCCGCATTCGCCACAAGCGCTTTGCTCTGTTACCGATATTAAATCGATTTTCTGTCAACATAAAAATATTGATTAATGTATGAAAAATGAAAATGACGAATGACGTTACAGCGCGGGACGCACAGTTAATTCGTACGAGTTGTACTAATGCTTCAATAATTATGTTTAAATCAAAATAAATATCTCTGTTCTTTCTAGATCTATTTTGACATAACCTTGCTAAAGTCTTAGATATTACATATTATTTTAATCCATGGGCCCCGTGCAGGTTCCTCTGTTACAAAGTGATACTGTTAAATATAAATTCGTGTAACCTGAAGCTAACTCAGAGTTAAATACTTAATCCAGAAACGTGCAAGTGGCACTACACCAAATCAAAATGTGAACATAAAAATTAAAATGTCAAATTTAAGTCATATTGATTTTCTCAGGTTCCGGTTTCAGAGGGTAGACTAGTCGGTAGATTTGTAAAATCAGACTAACTACTCGGCCACAGGATAGCGACGCTCCCATAACATCTTTGGTTTAGGCCATGTTATTATTTTACCACATATTTTTTTTACGCCTCTGTTGCCTAGCGGTTCAGTTGTTGGACTTGACTGCATGAGGTCCCGGGTTCGAATCCCGGGTCGGGCAACAAAAAGAAAATTGAGTTTTCTAATTAAAAAAATGTTGCTCGGATTAGGATATGTGCCCGGTTGGCGATAGGCTTGCCACCTATCACATTGTGGGATTTAGTATCTTCGGCTGCGTTGCCTGTTTTGTGCCCTGGTTGTGCCTCTGCCTACCTCTTCGGGGTTATGGGCGTGAAGATACTTAGGTTTTTTTCGAAATTCAAGAACAAACATGTACAGGTACCAAAAATGCTTTTGTGTGTCAAATTAGGTAATTATAAGTACTTTCAGATACATTTCAGGATTTTATGATAGGTATTAAAGTATAGATTACATGTTCAGCATTATCTGCAATTATCAGTTTTTCATGACATTATCATAATTATATTGCTGAAACAGTTGTTTCGTTTATATTTTTCCATGGAATTCGTACTATATTATATATATGCTATAGTTTGTCAGTTGCTCTTTCAAGTCTAAATAGCTGAACCGATTTTAGTGAAATTTCGTATGCAAATAATATTGTTTTTTTTTATAATCAACCCCCAAATGACTATAACAGGGGTTGAACAGCTAATAAAAGTCTAAATTCCTTAAAGGTCGGCAACGCTTCTGTGATACCCCTGGTGTTGCGGATGTCCGTGGGCGGATTCCATCAGGTGACCCACTTGCTCGTTTGCCTCCTCTTCTATAAAAAGAAATAATTATAATTATCTATAAATCAGTACATATATTAAAAAAGTATTAAAACTAAATCTGTACATGAAATATTTATTATTGTTGCTACGTATTGTACCTAAACTGGATTTATAACCCAATACGACGTTTGTTATAATTTTTGTCAGTTTGTCTGTTTACTTTCATGGAAATACTAAGTACCTGTGAAAAGTGTTTTGGCAAATGAATTCAAGTATAAATAGCAAGTTATACGTTGGGACGATATTTATCCAATCGTCTTACAAATGGACATATTTTTCCAAAATTTGTTTACCTAATCCAGTTTTTTAAATTAATAAACTAATTTCTCGTGGGCATTATGTTAGTGTCTTCGGCTAGTCGTGAGTGCCTTGGTTGCACCTCTGCCTACCTCTTTGGGGATATGGGCGTAAAGATATTTTTTTTAAATTTTTAGTTTAATAATATGCAGTGGTGAAAAATAATGATAACAACCATTTTAACAATTTTTTTTTGTGTTTTTGAAGCGAAACAAAACTCGACAGTAAATACAAACACATCTAGGATTTCAGCAGCCAATGTATATATATAAACAGTTACAGTTAGTTTAGTTCATGATATGAAAATATCATAAACAACAAAACCGTATGTACATACGATTTAGTTTACTCTATTTCGGTTGAAGAGTTTTTTGAAAAATATATAACAAAATTAATTATTTCCTACTAAGCCGAGCGCCAGTAGACCTAACACTAATAACGTGGCTTTTACCAGGTAGTAGAGCTTAGTGATATCTTTTATTAGTTAAGAATCTCCGAATTCGGTTTGTAGAAACATATCAACGGACGTAGGACGTAGGACCTACACTATTTTTATATAGGAGTTTAATTAAAACCTTTTTTACTCTGAATAGACTTGATATTTTGACGAACATAGTTTAAAAAAAAAATAGGATATTTCGAAGAACACAAAGCTGTCGGCTCCGGTTATCTCAAGTTTACGAGATGTTAATCTTTAACCGATTCGAAAAAGAAGGTTATGATTGGTTATTGAAATGGTTATTCAAAATTTTTCTATGTTATGTTATTGGGCTATGATTTTTCTTGGATTCGGTTGTTTTGCAGTTTTACTACGCTTAAATTATTTATTGTTGACAATTTCTACGACCTTCACCTTTCATCTCGTGATTTTGCTTGCGACGAGTCTGTATAATTATGAAATCTACCAGCGGATCGGAACACGGCCTTTCATTCACTTCAACTGGATTATCTTTTTTCAATGCCGTTATTTTCAACCTCAATTAGGTATAAAATCGATTTTTTGTATTGGCACTTCCGTGATAAGATAATGCAATGTTATGGTATTGGTTATTGGTCCACGTGTTGTTCCAGGTTCGTTGAGTAGAATATACTATCTGCCTCTTTGCCAGGCAGCTCGTAAGGTGGCGAGCTTAAGTTAAATAGGTCATCAGCAAGAAGACCACTAGTGGTCTACTCACTACTTACTATTCTGCTTACCCGGCAGGGTCCATGATGCTTAAACTGTGTAATCTAAGATAGTCATAGGAACTCCTAAAATACACAATCCCATCGTGTTTGGGCTTATTTGATACATCTGATACGGGTAAGCCTGTTGGGAATAAGCTCTTACAAATAAAAGCTTATTACATTTTTTTTTGAAAACCTTTTGTGTAATTACAATCCTATTAATATTATAAATGCGAAAGCTTGTGTGTGGTTGTTTGTTACTCCTTCACTCAAAAACTGCTAAATTGATTTTCATAAAATTTTGTACACAAAGGGTAACTTGGATTAAGACATAGTTTTTATTTCCAAACTGTTCATGTGGGCCCCATTAACTACGCGGCAACGTCGCGGGCAATAGTCAGCGGTACAATAGTTATACACTGTATGGACATATCGTTTATTGTATATGTATAGACATCGAGTTTTCTGGATAGCTGTGAAACTACAGCCATACATAAATCTTATCCCGCCAAGTCCCTTGCGAGGTAGGCAGGGAGTATGGATTGTTAAGTATTATGATCCTTGCCGACCTGCCTAACTTCCTCCACTTTACCCTTTTTAACAAACGCGCCGGTTTCGGAGACTTGATACCTCAGAAAAATATTACTCACAGAGCTTGACACCAACCTGTATCTATACATGCATACGTATATATTTCATACTTACTTAAAGATTATATGATGTAATCTTTGAAACCAGCCTTTTAGATTTAATAGTCCTGCACAATGAGCGCAACTCACCCAATGGAATATTGGCCGTATGCTTTTATTTATCACTTTATATTTGTAATATTTTTCCAAAAACATCTAGAAAAACATCGTATATTGTAATATACAGGGTTACATCTAAAACACAAGCCAAAGACGGTTCGGAATCGATAATACTTTCGATCTATGGAAAAACTAGAAATTAAATACATGAAAGAACGCTAAATATCAGATGCAGGGTTATTACGAATATAAAGCTGATTTCCACCGACAGCAGTCGTATCCGCAGGCTGGCGACCTCACGACTCGAATCATTTTTGCAGACTGTTTTAAATGAATGGTTGAAAAAGTAAATATAATTTGGCAATAGTATTTAAAATTCATTACCATTTAAGCCTATCCCCAATATTAAAATTTGGCCGGTACTTTCAAAGTTACCCTGTACACATTATCAGTACCTATTTCGTATTAATATATTGCCTAAACCGCCAACATAATAGGGAAGTGAGGAAAACAAATAAGGATAATCATTACTATTTGCCATATTTTCTATTATTATAAACAATATTATTCACTAATGTTATAATGTTGCGTACCCACCAAACTAATTTTAAGTTATTGCTATGTCCTTATGTAATAGAACTCCTATTACTATAGCACAAACATGTTTAGTGCTGTGAGATTAGTTTGTTCATAACATTTCTACAGACTTTTGATATATTCCTCGGAAAACGTTGATTCAAAACGTCTAAAGTTGACATGTCCGAACTAATTTGCTATATCTAAAATGTTCCATCACTTTTCTTTTTGTTTAATCAGAAAAACACAGCATACAACTAAAATAAGTTTAGTTGGTGCTCAGCTGAAAATTCCACCACCAATATCTAATTATCCATCCATTTGCAAGTATATTTATATGTCAAATTCAAACTTTGCAATTTCAGTTTTGTTACTTATTACTGTTATCTTTTCCCTTATCACCGGTAGACACGTCTCCTGTCGCTTGTGGGTCATTAATACACTGGATCTTTTCTAGAAGACGTTCATTTTCTTCTTTCAGGGTACAAATGATATCTTCTCGCTCCTGAAAATGAATACTTAGCTCTTATATTTTAATATCGCAAAAGTACAAGTGAGACGACCCTCATTGGCACTAAGTTTTTTTAATATATGACGATTAGCAAGTAGACAGATTTCTTGTTGTTAATAAATTATCGTGTTAGTCCTGGGGGCAGATTATGTAACTCAGTTGCCAACTCAAAATGGAAAAGTGTACATCAAATAGTTGTCAAATAACGTCATTTGTGTTTGCTGTCTCTATTGTATTCCTGTTGGTCACTGGAGATAGCAGATATGAAACAGGTCATTTGACAGCTATTTGATGTACACTTTTCCATTTTGAGTTGGCCAATGAGATACATAATCAGCACCCTGATCCGCTCAGTAGAATAGACCATCTGCATCTCTAGCTCATAAGAGGCGAGCACTGTTAAAATCACCAACAAGACCACTCGTGGTGGAGTGCTGTCCCGCAACTTGCCCAAATGATGGCCTTACCTATTCGTGTCGCCGTAATGAATTTTGTCATGTTTAGGCCCGAAGGATATGGTAACCGATAAGCTTAATATCTCGGCCACAGGACAGCGACGCACCTGTAACATCTATAGTGTCTATAGGCCACAGCTATTTCTTACCATCAGAAGAGCTTGCTTGTTCGCTGACTTGTCACTTAAAAAAACACTGTACACACCTAAGAAATGTTGGTAGTGCATTGTCAACCTAAGGGAGAATGTCAAGTTTTTGAGTTAATCGCATATTCTGCGCCTGACACAAAATTATCCCACGATATATTTCATTGCGACGAGAAGAAATGGTGAAAGAAATATAAATACTCGCATTTATCATATTAATGAATGTATGAATGAATAAAATATTACACATATACTCAATTACATGCGGTCTTATAGCCTCGGGGCAAGACGAGTACCCAGGTTTTTTTGGGGGGCCCGGTTCGTTTAAGTGAATGAATGAATGAATCAAGTACCTACGGAATAGGTCAGTAGTACCTAGCAGTGGTGGAGTGCTGTACAAAATCCGGATAGGGATCCACCGCTTTTCCTATTCCTGTCGCCATAATGACAGTCTTATTTCGGTCTAGAGGGTAGAGTGTATTTGCACAATAGACCGAACAACACCTTGGCCGTAGGTTAGAGATAACACTTTTGAAGGGGGCCCCCGGACCCCTTTGACCCACGTCCTTTCTCAAAATAATCTCTGTCAGACAACCTAAGGGTAAAAGAGACAATTTATCTATTTACAACTAAGGTAAAGTTTTTATAGGACAACTATATCTAGATAATACGTAGTTTCCCCGTGTTGGTCCGGGCTCTGTTGTAGAATAGACCATCTGCCTTCCTGTGCCAGGCAGCTCGTAAAAGGCGAGCATAGGCTTTCCGTCACTAACACCGTGACATCTGACTAGGTGGTAGAGTTTCGCA
>NJDD01010462.1:71026-119893 GCA_002245505.1 Calephelis nemesis
CTGTAACATCTATAGTGTCTATAGGCCACAGCTATTTCTTACCATCAGAAGAGCTTGCTTGTTCGCTGACTTGTCACTTAAAAAACACTGTACACACCTAAGAAATGTTGGTAGTGCATTGTCAACCTAAGGGTG
This sequence comes from Calephelis nemesis, assembly GCA_002245505.1. Classification (NCBI taxonomy): domain Eukaryota; kingdom Metazoa; phylum Arthropoda; class Insecta; order Lepidoptera; family Riodinidae; genus Calephelis; species Calephelis nemesis. Next base: position 71,162 of record NJDD01010462.1, read on the forward strand.
AATGTCAAGTTTTTGAGTTAATCGCATATTCTGCGCCTGACACAAAATTATCCCACGATATATTTCATTGCGACGAGAAGAAATGGCGAAAGAAATATAAATACTCGCATTTATCATATTAATGAATGTATGAATGAATAAAATATTGCACATATACTCAATTACATGCGGTCTTATAGCCTCGGGGCAAGACGCGTACCCAGGTTTTTTTGGGGGACCCGGTTCGTTTAAGTGAATGAATGAATGAATCAAGTACCTACAGTCAGTAAGGTCAGTAGTACCTAGCAGTGGTGGAGTGCTGTACAAAATCCGGATAGGGATCCACCGCTTTTTCTATTCCTGTCGCCATAATGGCAGTCTTATTTCGTTCTAGAGGGTAGAGTGTATTTGCACAATAGACCGAACAACACCTTGGCCATAGGTTAGAGATAATAACTTTTGAAGGGGGGGAGGTCCGGACCCCTTTGACCCACGTCCTTTCTCGAAATAATCTCAGTCAGACAACCTAAGGTAAAGTTTTTATAGGACAAGTATATCTAGATAATACGTAGATGTATAATATGCTCACCTCAATCTTCTGTCTGAACTTCTCGTCTAGTTTCTCCCGGTCTTCTGTCACATGTTTCAGTTTAGCCCGAGCTGCGTCAGGCGGTACATATCTAGCCGAGATACCCAGTATCGATTCCATCTGGAAGCATCTTGTTCGAGTGGACTTCAACTCTGTACGTAGGTTGTTAATTTCTTCTAATAGAGTACAATTCTCCTGAAATTTGGAACCATATCTACATAAGAATAGACTACCTTCAAGTGCTTACTCATTTCTAAATTGTAGGCAACGCTACTGAGATCCCTGGTGTTACAGGGGATTGGAGGCGGCGAAGATCACTTTTGGTCTGATGAACCGTTTGCTCATTTATATATAAAAGAGGAGGTCCTATCTTACATATATAAAAGAAAGTCATGCTAGTTACACATTTTATAACTCAAGAACGGCTCAACCGATTTAGCTGAAAATTGGTAGGGTGGTAGCTTAGGACCAGGAGGCGGATATAGGATATTTTTATCTTATTCAACTGTGCGGAAACTAAAAAAACAACATTTTTGCCATACAAACGTAAAGCTTGGACAGTTAGTTCCATGTAAAATACGTTTACATAAGTCGGAATGCTTGTATTTTTGTACAAGTAGGAGCGAAAGAGGTGACATCTAGTGAATTGCCTTAGGCTTTAGGATCTTTGCAAAGTAAAACGCTGGTGTATTTGTGGGTTGAGAAGAGTTATGCGCATTACGCGCCTGATTAAATTATCTCCTCAGCCATCACTTGAATTACGACAACGGCAACCGCAACTACTTGATCGGGCGCAATTTTGTATTGGAAATGAAAGTTACAATTTATACGGACTGAATTTTGGCGTCGCTATAATTGGCATGAGTGATACCGACCCCACCATAACCATAAGCAAGCACCAGTAATACCGCAACCTAATGTCCGATCACATCGCAGACACAACGTTAAGGGTGAGGACCCATTAGTTGCGTTGTCGCTGCGTCTCCATATATCCAAACCATGTTTTGTTGTGACGACGCGACGCAATGCAGCGCAACGCACTGACTGAACTACCCCAATATGTCGAAAAACCGACGCTGTGCACGAAAATGACATCTGACTCTCTGCGTTCGCGAACTTCGTCGTTAGGAATAACACATCGAAAATATAGGTATTGTTTGTCGATGTAACTCAGCTACATGAAAATACGTAACCACTGCTTGAACACATTCTGTCCCTTTAACGTTGTCTGGTTGTGGTACGTTTGAATCCACCCTAACACATAAATGTCTCTGATGTTTGGATGTTCTACAGGTTGCCGAGTGTAGAAATTTACACGACTGCTGTTTGAAAGTAATAAAATATTTACAATTTGCTATTTAAGTTTTTAGAAGGGTACATACATCCATAATCCTCGCGATGTCACTTTTAGAGCCACCAAGGGACTTGGCGAGCTGAGCTTTCAGTTCTGCCACTTGTTTCTCCAGGTGCTCTCTTTGGCGATTGAACTCGCGAATGGCTTCGTCATCTGCTGCGCGGCTGCGGAGGAAATCGATATCTTCTACGTATTTGTGGAATAGTTCCTGAATTGAAATGATAGCGTTCGTGAAAACCGTATTGTAGTTGTTGTACAGCTATAATATATACACAATACATATTATAACAACTGTTATAATCACTTAAGGCCAATTTCAATAACCCATCGAGGATCAGTTACCAGGCAACAACCGATATTCTCAAAAAATAATAGAAATATCTAAGCAAAAAACGCAAGTGTCGCTATCTCTATTTATAGAAAGGTTATTGAAATTGGCCTTTAGGTTTGTAAGCATACATGCAATATATATGCACGCTCATTCTCCACAACAGCCTAAGCAGCATATCTCTACTGGTTAAAATATTTCCCTTTCACAGCTGTTAACGATGTCAACCCCAGGTCCTTTCATATTGATTAACATAAATTTCGTTAAAATAATTTCTCTGAAAGCGTGTTTGTTTTTTAAAAAGGGCCACTTTTCAGTCCGAGTCAGCTTACTATAATAGATCATTTGCCTCTGCCAGGTGCCGAGCACAGTTATAAAATATAGGTCATTACCTACGAAACCACTGGTGTTATAGTGCTCTGCAGCAACTTGCCCTGGTAGGGATCCACCGCATTACCTATTCCTGTCGTCATAATGTCCGTCATTTTCTGGTCTAGAGGGTAGAGTAGCCGGTAGAATTGCACAAGAGGCCTTAAGACAGCGACGCACTTGTACAACCTATTGTGTCTAGGCCACAGTCGTCTCACCGTATGCTTGTTCGCCTACCCCTGACATAAAAAAAATATTTTACATTGTTTATTAGATAATACTGTCAAGCCAAGTCGGCGTTACCTCATTTAAAGCAGCATTTTTGAAAAGCGAGGTTACAATTAATATTCGTATGCAATCCAAAAATTACAAAAGAAACTGTGTCTGCCCTTCAGAAAACATTGGCATAAGTTACCGTCCATTACTGATCATTCGGAATGATTGTCTTAGTATAATCCGAAACCTTTTTTCCAATCCTGGGCTTACGGGACTGGGCACAGACCAGCTCGGGGACCCTAGCACAGTCCCAGGATTTTAGGGTAGCTTACAAAAAATACGAAAGTATGCAATAATATTACTGACGTGACAACGATCGATTCGATGGAGCCGGCTGCACGCAACAAAAACATGACTCATGCGGCGTTACTTCGCTCTGAGGCGTGCCATTTAAGGCTTGAAGTGCAAGCAAGAGCGCGGAACGTGCGACAGAGAGGCACAATGATCTCCGTTCTTATGACGTTGTCACGTTCAACTATCTTCAGTAAACCAACTTTACAGACAACCGCCTTTTTTAATATTTAACAATAAAGGACGTTAACAATAAAAGCAGCCGTTTAGGAGTTTAGTTTCATACACACTTACAGTAAATTATATATAAAGATTAGACATAACTACAAAATCCACTAGGTTTTACATTACTTACTTTGACATTGAGCTTCAATTTAGTGGGATCTTGAAAGTTAGCAGTCATGTTGTGAAGATCAATCTTAATTTTCTTCAAAGTATTTCGGAACGTTAGGTTCCTATTAGCTTCCGCTAAGAAATCCTTTTTCGCTGAACCCAATTTTTCGGTTAACTGAACGATCTTGAGTTCTGGCAATTAATAAAAAAAAGTGAAGTGGCAAATAATGTCTTTATTTTATTTTCTCCACTTAGTTCATTTAAGCTAATGCTATACGCACACTAGATATTTTCTACGAATGCTCCTAAATCTGCGCCAATTTCTAGTCTATGGTGAAAACACTAGTACAATAGTAATTATTACATAACCTGTGACTGAAAAACATTGTGATTGTGTGTGACATGCCCAGCAATAGAAGCCATAATGACAATTCATTCCGGTCGGAAGGGTAGGGCAACCATTGGACTTGCTCACTAACCGTCTTACTACAAAAAAAATAATTAAACACTCGTTGAACACTGGTTTTAACTAAGCACTTTAAAATGGGATTCTCAAGTAATACCAAGCTGCCACGAAATCCAGTTGTAGCACGTAATTAGTGGGTTATTGGTTGGTTGTCGATATTAGACAACCATCTAAAACTGACACTTTTAATTAAAACTTTGTACCTAAATAGTTTTAGCTAAGCAGGCGTCTAAATTTTTGTGGTACTAAAACGGTTAGGCTTAACATACCACCCAGACAGGGATGCAGTAACATCTATGGTATCTAAAGGATACGGTTGTCTCTTACCATCATAAAAATGTACTTGTACGCTGTCTTATGTCATAAAAAAGGGAGCCAGTCGGTTCTGCTGGACCGACAACCAAACCTTCGTCATTTTATGAGAGTTTCTTAGCTCACTACACAGTGAAGGTAGAAACCGTGGTGCTTCTTAGAAGTTGGAAGTCGTGGCTGTTTAATAGGTGTAATGTGGTAAAAGAATGAGTTAAATTCAAAGTATTTTTCTTCATATTATAAAGCGTGAATTTCTAAATAATGCTATTCATTGCCAGACAAATACCATAGTTGAAAGCTCCTACTATAACATATAGCGTACTCGCCTAACCACACCGACCAACCGCGAGGCGCGGGTTCGATTTTCGACGCGGGCAGGCAATTGTATGATGAACACTTAGATGTCTGCATTTTCGGGTCTGGGAGTTTATTAAATTTACTCTAGTGTCTATTTAAGTATTTCTATGTATTAGTATATGTGACTAACATCCATAACACAAGCATTTTATTTTCTTACTTTGGGACTAACCTCAATTAAATTTGTGTAACTTGTCCAAGGATATACCTATTTATTATAATATATTTGTATATTTATTTATTTATACTCCAGCTACGACGACCGAAACTTTAAGAGCTCTTTCATTTCTACCTTTGTTAAATGCGTGTGCAAATAAAAAGATGTTACGAAACACTATTAGAAATACTAGATCGGAAAAATTACATAAAGCATCAAACAAATAGGTATTCAAAGTACATTAACTACGTGTAAAACTTAACAGATTACGAATACAGAACTCTACAATTAACACTTCTTATAAAGATACTGCACTACCAGGAAATAACAATGGCTTGCGAATAACTCTAATGCTCTATACAGGCAGGTTAGGTGGAAAAAATTACAACTGATTGTTAATTTGAAATGTTACCGCGCATTGACTTTTTCTTTAAAAGGGTCTCGAGGGAAACTTCCAGGTCTAGAATGCGTAACTTTTTCTCTTTGATTTCGCGGTCTAGCGGGTCAATCTGTATAAAAAATGCGGTAAAATGTACAGCTGTAATTTTTCAAGTTGAGGCGGCCCATCCACTTACTGTTACATAAACAACGGGATATTATTAAGATATTGTAAAATAGCATTAAAACCATTCTAGCTTTTTGTGTCTCTAAAAGCTATAAAAAATTACAACTTAAAATAACCTAAACCCAAATATCATATTTTCGAAGTCGAGTAAATAATTATAAGCGTATTTTTTAAATTAGTACAGAATCGAAATATTAAAACCCAAGCGCCAAGCTGACGAAATTCGGCAGTATGACGCCAGTGAAATGTTACGGCACATCTCTCGTTAATTCGGTAACAATAAAAATGCAGAAACCGACTTCAATTTTCCTTGCATTTAATTTTTTTTAACAAAGTTTATAATTTTGTATTTCGATATTTAAATAGGTACGCATTTTTCGTTCTGTATTTCTGTAAAAACAACCATTTTCAGCGCCTAATCTAGTTAAAAAACCCTTGAGGTTACCAAATTAAATATATATCATATTGTTGTTTTTTTATTTGAAACGAAAATTGTACGTGGATGGGCCACTTAAGAACTAAACTAATATATTATGTAGTATGGAAAAGCTTTATTTATCTTATATTCTAATTAGTAATATCTTTGTACCGAGCTCATGTTTGGTATTCAATAACTTGAGTTCTTCATTTTCCATGTCGTCAATCTGCGTTTTTAGTTCCCTGATCTCCCGTTCTTTAGGCTCTATCTACATAGTTAGGCATGTAATTTGTAACAACATTTCTTAAATATATTTAAGGCGCGTTCAAACACGTCAGTAATAGCATGTGATTTTTGTAAATCTCTTTCTTTAAAGTATTTGAAAACATTTTTTTATGTTATAAGAAGGCAAACAAGCAGACGGATTTCCTGATGGTAAGAAATTCACGCCGCCTAGAGACACCAAAGAAGGTAATGGTGTGTTGCTAACCTGAGGTCAGGATGTTAGGCCTCGAGCAAAAGTAAATTAACCGGCTACCTTACCCTCCGAACCGGAACACGTCATGACGTTATGGCGGCAGGAATAGGTAAGGCGGTGGTACCAATCCGGGCGAGTCGCTGCGAAACTCTACCACCTAGTCAGATGTCACGGTCTTAGTGATGATAAGCCTATGCTCGCCTTTTATGAGCTGCCTTGCAAGAAAGGCAGATGGTCTATTCTGCAAAGAAGCCCGGACCAACACGGGGAAAAACATTTGGCATTTTCTAGTCTAATGCCGTCATAAATAGCAAAAGAGAGACAAAAAATCGTGCAGGTAATATGACTGAATGTTTTTTGTACGTTTGTTATGGGATGAGACTTGGCCAACCGATGTTGATGGTTCTTGTTTAGAAAGATAGGCCATGATTCCAAGGTAGTTCCGTATTACTTTTATCAAGATCCAGCTTGATGCGGTTGTCAAGATAAGTGGAAATCTTGACCCTGTTAAGGGCCCCACTAGCACATTCCCGGGATACATATAATATTGAGTTACACTGTCAAATATAAGGTGATTTAATCCTAGTTAGACGCTAACTCAGAGTCAAATACTTAACCCAGTAACATGCAAGTGGCCGTGAGTGTAACAAAAATTACTTGTATCTAGGTACGAAGTTAATAAAATTTGTGTGGGACCGTTTCGGAAACATTTGCTATCTTTCGAAAAAAGAATTATTAATCGCGACGTGGTACCCAATGAAATTAAATTTTTTTGTGGTTTTTTTTTGTTAAGATGAGAGGTAAGCGTTTGTCTAGGTAAGAAAATATTTATTGACATATTTTCTTTCTTTTTTTATATATTTAACAGACTCGTTGGTAGAGTGACAGCGTTTACTGACCTAACTACATCGACCAACCGCAAGGCTCGGGTTCGATTACCGACGTGTAACTAGTCCAGGTATATTATTTTTATTTAAGCTATCATGCCGTCATAATCTCAACGAATAAATCACAGAATATAAAATATTTATATTCTAAGATTCTCTCCTCTAATTTTCTTTAGTTTTGGCATCAAAATCGTTAGGTGGTTCGAAAAATACATCTACCAAATAACCAAGTTTAACTGTATAGTCCTAGCACTTAGTTTGGGAGTAAAGTGGCCCACATAGAGAGAGATTGACATGTCGCATCTTTAAGGGTTTCGTTGTAAGCTATTTCGCTGCGGTACCCTAAAATATAATTTGGCGACACATATATCCGCCAAAATTCACCAGAACGAATATTGTAAGCATGCATCGTTATCTGCATTTTATGAGTCAGGTGTAAAGAGAAATTGGCGCCATAAATATTAATATCATTACAAATCGCAGTCATTGCACTCAGTGACGCAGATATTATGACATTATTAGAGAGTATCGCGAAATATCACTACGCCAGATGAAATTTGCTTGTACTTGCAAGATATTTTTATCGGTACCATAAATCAAAGTGCACTTTGTATTAATGCACGAAGTTTGCTTTCATAAATGTACATCATATTTATCAGAAAAATTTGTTGATTAATCTATGTAGATGTTAATTCACAATTGACCGCACTCAGAGCCGTCAATTTTATCTGTTAATAGGTCATTATGTCAATATTTTACATTCAAAATCGTGTATTAATAATAGAATCAACGTCAATTAACATCTCTGAGAGCAGCCGTATGTATAAGAGACGAAACAAATTAAGTAGTGTTTCTTTGTATTTCAGTCCCTCCCTAAAATCTCAGATGTTTTTTTCGTCACGATCATATCAAAACGTACCTAAAAGGTTTGCTTCTAACTATAGGTATCGAATATTTTGTAAAAATGTTCTTCTCTACTTTTTTTGATCCCCTGAATGTGAAATTTCCGTGCAATGGTAAATATTTAAGAATTAAGTAGTTACCTTTAGTGGGTACGTAATTAGGCATTATTTTTATACTATATATATTTTTAAACTCATTTGTAGGTGTACTAATTGTATTTTAATTCCTCTCCCTTCCTTATCTAAAATGTTTTATACTTACTTGATTCTTTAGTTCTGTGATCTTGAAGTTCAGTACAAATTTGTATTTTTCCAATTCCTGTTTCTTTCTTTTCAATTCATATATTCGTTTTTCTTTATCCTGTATTGAGCTATCTCTTTCACTTATCTCCTTTTTAAGATCTGTTACATCTCTTTCAAGTGTTGAAATAACCTTTTGAAATTGCTTATGTTCCACTAAAACATAATTAAGTATAAAATATAAAATTAGATAAAACATGCTTACAAAGTATATTAAGATAACATTATTTACATTTAAGTTGCGATACTTGATGTTTGAACTCGTCAATATCTTTATTTGCAGCAATAAGTTTCTTTTTCATTAAACCGGTCTCGCCTTTTAGTCTAACATTAGCATCTTTCTCTTCTTTTAGTTGAACTTCGTATGCGGTTCTCATCTCAATAATTTCACGATCTGCATCTTCTTCTATTGCCGCTTTAATAGTTTCATGTTCTCGTTTTTCCATTTCGGCTTGTTCTTGTAACTAAATTATAAAATTTAAATGTTTAGTATTATTGACATTCAGACAATTTACCACCATCCAAATCTTCAAGCATAATATTATTTTCATGCTCGTAAAATGTTGACGAAAAAATTGTTACGATTTGGTCTAATATTATTTAGTCGCAGAATACAACATGTATCTATCGTAAAGATGCAAATTTTTGGACCTTTAAAAATACCTAGTTAAAGAAATCTCGTAAAAATAATTTAAAAAAATTTGTAATTATGTTAGTGTTACCTCTTGTAAAATGACGTCTTTTTCATCTAACTTCATTTCAAACATATGATTCAAATCTCGTAATGCTTGCCGTTTACTTTCAGCGAGATCTTCTAAGCGTTGTTCGTAATCTTTTCTCATTCTGGCTGTTTTATCTTCAAGACTCTGTAAGTTAGTACACACAGAGGCGTCCACATTAAAAAAATATAATGTTAAGTGACTTAAGCTCGCCTTTTGTGTATTTTTTACTTCTCATGTATTTTTGTTTTTTGTGCGCAATAATAAAATAAATAAATAAAATAAACATTTTGTTTTGATACTGCTAATTATTAATTAGACCAGTATGGAATACCACACAAATTCCTTCAAAGTTTATATATTTCTGTTTAGAGATAAGATTAGATTAACATTTGGTATGTGGTCATCCCAGAGGTACATTTTTGCCACTTAAAAAATAGAGTACCTGGATGACCGAGCCTTGTTCGTTATTTTTGTAAAACGATATTCTCTAAAAATAAATGGATGGATATACAATTTATTACCTGATATCTATCATATTCACTTATTAGCCTAACGTTGAAATCTGCTTCTAAAGCTTGCAATGTTCTTTCATGGCCGGATCTAAGTTTTGCGATATCTTGTTGTATCATTCCGATTTCATGAGTGTGTTCATTTTCCATTAACTATAAGAAATATCACATTAGTTTACAAGTTTAGAGTAATTGTGCAAATCGCGTTTTAGAATTAGACAGATACTAAACCTCGTTCTTCTCTTTGAGTTCCTCTATAGCTGCGCAATAGCCTTCGTGAACTTCTTTTAGTTTTTCGGCTTGAAGTGCTTCTGCTTGTCTAAGTTGGTATGTGTGCTCGGTTTCCAACTCGCTCATACGAGTACTGAGTAACTATAACAAACGTTTATGTTAGTATTTTATGATGGGACTGTCCTTACTTATGTACAGAAGACCACACATCAAGCTATGCATTGGTAGCGTTAATTCTCCAACAACAGAGTCTAATTTTCTTTAAAAGTGCGTAACTTTTATTTGACCTTCTGTTGTTATTATTTTTAGAATTATTGTTTTCTTCTTTACGTTAAATAAAAGAGGTAGAATATTTTTTGTAGCTCGTCAAATTAGCAAGATCTTAAATGGTTTTTAAATTATCTATTCGGGGATGTAATAAATTATATTGAGTGCAAAATTATACAAATATTTTATGCTATGTTATAAATATATTACATTCCTCCTATTTCTATTGCTTTTATTATGTAAAATAGAAATTACAACTTAAATGTATAATAATAATAAGCGGTACACTATTATCGCTGAAAAAAATTATAAGTAAAATAACAAACAGGTTTTTTTGTTATTTTACTTATCAATAGTCATCTTTTCTGTCATGTGACAATAAAAATTATCATATGACATAAAACTTGGACAAGCAAAACTGTATACTTACATTTATACTGTTAATTTTTTCTTGTAAATCCTTTTTACTTATTAATATTTCTTTGGAGTGTGCAAAATCTTTGTCAAGAGCTATTGCTCTGCCATCAGCGTTGGTTAGTCTCCATAAACAAATCGATGCGTCTTCAGCTACCGACACCAAAGTTTGATCATCATACGAGAGTGCTATGCAAGTGACACTTTTGTTATGCATGTGGAACTCGTTGAAGTTGGCTTTGTCCAGCAGTGGAAGTTGAACTGTGGTAACCCCTCCGTCCCCACCGGTGACGAAGAGCATCAAGTCGGAACGAGACAGGATGATCGTGTCCAGCCCACATCCAATCAATCCCAAGTTTCTTCGAATTACGTTTAAACCAATTTCTTTAATTTCACCATCAGTACCGACAGCGTATGTGGTTTTTCCTACTCTACAATTTTTTTTTGGAATTTAAAACAAGTTATTTATATTTTTCCTAACCGATCCGGCGAACTTCGTATATCTTGACATTACCAGCTACTAACAGTTTGTATGGACAAAATTAAAATGTGTTTTTTTCCTCCTTTCCCTGCAATTTTCCCTGTCTTTTCTCTTCATGTGATCTTTGTCTTGACATTAACCAATACAACAAAAAAGATATTAGCAATTGCTTTAGCTATTTATAGTATACAATTTTGCATTAAAGTAATTTTGCCCGGGAGTTGTTAATCCGAGTCGGTTAACAATAGGTTAGTTACCTATCACATTGTGGGACTAAGTACCTTCGGGTGACCGTAGGTTATACTTTTATCCTGGTTATACCTTTGCCTACATCTTTGGGGATAAGGTGGTAAAAATAGTTACTTTTTTTGTAACAGCATACATTTTTTATTAAGTACCGCTACCTTAAACAGTTTTTTAAATCAAAGACAAGCTAATGAATATAGTACATATAGAAAAGCAATGCTTACGCATCATTGGTAGGGACTTAGGTTATGGTAGCAATTTTCTCAAGGCTATATGTAATTATCGTATAGATGACATGACTTGTTAAACACATTGCGAATATAATAAAAAAATATTCTAAACAAAATTGCTTGACAAGCGCCTGTTCGGAATGATAACTTGACAGAAAGTGAGGTTAATGATGTTTTTAAAATAAGTAGTTAAAAGGAAATGCCCTAACTTAATGTATTTTTTCAATGTCATTGTCATGTCATTTCTGACACAAACTAACCGTTTCTGAACTAGCACACGGCTTTTCGACTGGAATACATCATGGACATCGTCAACATGGGTCCTGTGGTAGATAAGTCAGTGGATCCTTACCCGGACGAGTTGCATTAGACCTATTACCAGCACCCTAATTCATACGGCGCCCCCTAAATACAATCCAAACACATGCGAAAAAGGCAAATATAGCTTACACCAATGGTCTTGTTGGTAATATCACATTTGACCTTTGATCGACTCTTACGCGATGCCTGGCAGATAGTCTATTCTCCACAGGTGACTCTGACCAACACAGAAGTAATGCAATAGTTTTTTTGGAGTGGGAGAGAAGTTTTTTTTATTATTTAACATATGAAGATAGTATATACCTAGATGTATCTAGGTACTTGGACCAAATCTGAAACAGTAGACCTTATTTTCTTACAACAAAGAGCATAAATTAATACCAAATATCGTTACTAACACGTTAACAGCACACGCCTTGAAATTATTGCTTTTCAAAATGACCTCTCCAACCCGTTGGCCGGTGGACATGTTCCACTCGTACACAGCTCCCTCTGAGCCACAAGACACCAAAGTCAAATCATTGGCGGACCAAGCTAAACAGGTTATCTGAAATTTTCATACACAATATAAATGCGAAAGGGTGTGACAATGTCTGTGTCTTTTAAATATATATATTTTTTTCTTATCGTTCAAGGTATCGTTCATTGAGAGAGCCAAGATATTTCTATTAATATCATAGATTCAAAAGCTTGCATTTTCCAGAAAAATAAAAAAAAACTCATTGTTGAAAGCACTCCACAGCCAGTTAAATAATTTTAGTACATGGTTGAAGCTTTAGATATGGGTAGTAATGTTATAAATGTAAATGTTTATTGCTTGTCCTTTTTGCGAGTTGCGAAGAGGCAAAGAATTAACGTTATTTTTTGAGAAATGTGTCTAGAAAAAATGTGTAGCGTTAGTCAAATTTTCGGCGATGTTTCAGAGGAGATGTCTTTTTAAAAAGTTCTCCAAGCTTCGTTACAATCAGTACATGTAACCAGGTACTTAGAAATATTTCATATGCCTAAGTACATAAATGAACTCACGACCAAGAAAATACCTTTATATGTTATAATAATGGTAGCATTGTAAAAATGGATTGAATCTCAATACTGACCTTCCCATTGTGCCCTTTCAAATTGTATATGTTTTGAAAAGATACCGACGAAAATACTTGTATGATCGAACCGTTGACAGCAGCGAAAATGTGACCGTTGGTGCTAAACTTTGCCCGCTGGCAATTACGAATCGGAAATTCTCTCATAACCTCGAAATCGTCGATCAATACCACCATGAATCGTAATTTGTCGGAAAATCCAACGATAGCGAAAAGTCCTAAAACATTTTATGTATTTTAAAATTATGCATTCGTATAACACTTATTATATACGAGCGTTTCTATCCGTAATTCTGTACATTGAAGATATTTAAACACAATTTGGACTGATTGAAAAAACAACAAAAAAACGATCTTTGACTTCAATAAGCAAATCATCTAAGTACACAGAAATTAAAAAAATCCTCTATTTCCATGCGGTTCCAACTTCCAAGATTACATCAAAACTGGGTGTACAGAAAGTTATTCTTTTGCTTTTAATAATGAGTTCCTCACAAAGGTTAAATAAAGTGAATAGTGGAAAAGTACAAGTGTTCTGAAAGTCAAACAGAATTCGACCTGTTGGATGTAAAGACACGCAATGTATTTCCTCTTGATACAGTTTGATAAGCTCTATGTCATCTGTCATATAATTCCATATTCTGATGCTTTTGTCAATTTCTCCAGAAGTCATAAAAATTGGTTTCCAAGCGCACATCGAGAGTGAATTGATTCGGCCATAATGCATTGCTGGGCCGAGCTCCGTGAAGGCTATTTCCGGATTCTGATAAAACAATTATTTATAATGAATCAGAAGATGGTGAATTGATGTTTTACTGAAAAGTTATTTTCCCCCTTACTGTATTTTTTTCGTACACTACTATATTTACTGTAATTTTTCCCCGTATTTATTCGTCCCCTATGTCAAATAGTCACTAGACTATCTGTCTTTCTACCTGGCAGATCGTAAGAGGCGTGCATATTTACATGGGTCATTACCAACACCAGTGGTGGTAGAGTTGTAGAAACACATCCGAATATTATTTCTGCTGCCATAATAAGTGTCATGTTAAAGTCCAGAGTCTGCATAAACCTTAACTTATCAGTATCTGTTATAAGAAATGTGGTTTAGGGATAGAACAACTTATCATCCACATGTGGAATCTCTCATTTGCTAGATTCCTCTTACGTGCAGTCAGATAAAATCAGAGTTTGACAACGACTGGCCAACACAGGTGCCACTGTTTGAATATTCCTAAATTGAAAGAGCCTAGGATACAGGTTTAAATTTTAGCCGAGGTGAGGTGAAAAACATTTTCAGTATCTAAGGCCGCATACATTTCTTAGCATCACGATCACGATTATGCCTGCTTGTATAAAAAAAGGAAAATACGTGAGAAATTACCAAACCTGCAACATGTGCTGACCAAAGAGCTTTACAACGTACAGTTGTATCCGTAATGTGGTGATGAGGACAGTTTCCTGGCTGGGATCGACAGTAACATGTTGGATTGCGTCAAGTGGAGACCACAGCGGGTGTTCTCGTGTGTGCCTGTGGAGTAATTATGATTACTCTGAATACGTAAATGTGTGTATGTATTTATCTTCCCTATAGTCGTCGTCATAGCTGAACCGATTTTTTTAATCTTCAGTTCGACAAGCGAGGTCATCTTTTGTTTTATCAAAGACAGTTTTGCTGTCGGTTTGCTACCTCACCGAGTGCAGTGGTGAAGTGCGTTATTCCTAAAAGTATAAAACTAGATTTGTATATGTATATCTGCCTTATAAACTCCGCAACTAACGGACAGGTTTCGTTGAAATTTTCAAGTTGTCTTTTGTTGAACAACTGAAGTCACTTTTTTTTACTTCATACAGTTTTGTTGTCACACTCACGGCCGCACCCAAAGACGTCCATAAACATTTAATCTATCATTAAGTCATAATTTTATAGAGAAAATGTTTACTTAATGATCGATTTAAAGATGACTGAGTGAGGCTGTAAGTGAAATGTACAAATATTTATATAAATGCGAAAGTGTGAATATTGGTACATATTATGATCCATTTAGACGTAAAACAACAGCAACGATAAGAAATCGATTAGTAGTTGAAGAAGAACCAAAACTTTTCATTACTATATCTTTCGATTAGCATTTGTAGAAGGACGCTCAAATATAGGTAACATGCTAGCTGTACCCGTACCGGCGAACTATGTTCCACCCGTTAAGTTTGAATTGAATTTTCCCAGTTTTTCTCTTAATAAGAACCTTCTTGCGACAATAACAGAACAAAAAAAAGAATTAGCCAAATCGGTCCCCTTCTTTGGAAGTTATGTGCTTAGCAAACAATTCAACGATTCATTTTTTATATTATAGAGATTTAATTGACAGTTGAATAAGGACATAGATATTCCATCCCTAGATACAGATTCGATTAACAGTCGAAGAAGGACTAAGACTTTCCGCTCCTATAAAATCTCTTATTAAGAAGTTGAAGAATGATATAACATACATTTTTACATTTACTGCAAAAGAGCCATATAACTTTATTACACGGGCAAAGATACGTACAGCAGCTAGTATTTTATACAGAGTAACTAGTACGCAAGTTTGATGGGGAAATTTCTAGAGTCGGTTTTAATTAAATCTTCTATTTTGCAGATAAGTTAGTATACCTCGTAACTACTGTAATAATAAATAATTAAAGGTTTTTTACTTGTACGACTTTTTTGATATCCTGAAAAGATTTCTCTTTCTCCAATGATGTGGCGTTTCTTTTTCGAACATGTGCACGTATCCTGGTCCACATGCATAAACAAATCCTATAAAAAAGGAAAACACTTATAAATTTTCAATCTTTTTAAGGTGGTAAAAAAATATCTTCACGCGCATACATCCAAAGGGATAGGCAGAGGCGCAAACAGGACATCCACGACTAGCCGAAGACTCTAAGTCCCACAATGTGATAGGTGGCAAGCCGATCGCCAACCAGGCACATCCAATCCCAAACAACATTTTTATTAAATTAGAAAATTGGAAAAGCCAAATTTTTCTTTTTGTTGCCCTACCTGGATTTCGAACCAGGGTCCTCATGCAATCAAGTCCAAAGCACACGGTTCTCCTGACTTCGTCTCCGCCTTGTTGTTGAAGTCGAGGAACATGACAGTGACATTATGGCAGCAGGAATAGGTAAGGTGGTATCTGATACGATATCATTGAGTACAGAAGTATTTGCTGTTAAGCTTCTCTTTTGGATATTGTGTATAGGTACCATTTCAATTTCACTTGTTAGGCAGAGTCCCTTATCGTAAGGTTCTGATTTCAGTATTCCCTAAACCAAAATATTAAAGAAATACCGTACTCGTTCTATACAATGCGGTCGTAAAGCTCTAGTGTTATAATTTTAAGTATAAGTACTCTTCGACCATAAGTTAATGCGTTGACCTCTTCTAAGTAAGAACTACACGTTCATGCACTGAACTTGATGACCGCCTTAACCCTGTATAGCTCCAGGTCCGGTATGGTATAGATAGTTAAGATCCAGTAACTATGCGCAACATACACGGAAGAGAATAATTACTTCTTCACGCGATTACAGACATTTTATCAAAGTTGCATCAGCGAAAAAATATTGTATCAATTTATTATGTAATGTCCATGTATTTTTGTCAAACGTTTTGTCCGCGTTTTTATCCAGTACTACCGCTTGCGTTTTTATCATATTATAGTCATTTCCAAGAGGCTGTCACTCCAATATGTTTGGCCGGAGTTACTCGTAGGAAGTCGTAGTTTTTCGTTGTAATTAGCTAGTCGCCGTCTGGTGTATTTCTTAATATCAAGAAATATGACTGCTTGATTGCCATTCTAAACATTAACATGGTTGATTTTTTTTATTTTATTTTATGACCTTAGACAGCGGACAAACACAATGCTCTCCTGATGATAAGAGACAACCATGACCTATCAACACCATAGATGTTATAGATGCGTCGTTATTCTGTGGCCGTGGTGTAAAGTTTTTTTAACGAGCGCAAATCCCCAAGGAGTTCCGCCATTTTCGGGGGTAATGGCGGGTTATGCCGGACTCCTACCGGCTAAAACCACTCGATGACCGTCCTCTATGCGTGACTACAGGACTGCATTAGCTGGCAGGTAAGACGACAGATGGTTTCACAAAAATATTCCATAAATAGGACCCGGACCAACACGGGGAGCAACAATGAATAATAAAATAGTACTACCCGGAGCCTGAAACCAAATTGACAACCATTTATATCGTGTCACTAATTTTATTATAGCAACGTTGTGGGCATCAACATAAGCCTTCTGTGTGCTGTCAGTTTTTAAAAATATTTAAACACACACAAACGCGATGGTAACCGCGTTTGTGTGTATCAATTCAAATGTATTGAAGTTATTGTCAGCGCCTCTAGCGGATGGTTAAAATAAGCAAATAGATCCATACATTTGGATCATCTATTTTTATATAACATTGGAAGGCAAACAAGCAGACGCATTTCCTGATGGTAAGAAATTCCCGCCGCCTAGACACCAAAGGTGGTAATGGTGCCTTGCCAACCAGAGGCCGAGATGTTAGGCCTCGAGCAAAAGTAAGTTAACCGGCTACCTTACCCTCCGAACCGGAACACGTCATGACGTTATAGCGGCAGGAATAGGTAAGGCGGTAGTACCAATCCGGGTGAGTCACTGCGAAACTCTACCAACTAGTCAGATGTCACGGTGTTATTGACCGAAAGCATCTATGTAAATGTAGCGTCATCTATGTAATGCGGTAGTAAATTCGTGCGAAAACTCACAGCACACTGTTGATTTATGTATCGATTTTAGCTTACGTTTTGTAATAGAGTTAGTCTTCGGCGCTCTGGTACAATTACTTATTACACACCTTTCGGAAAATTGACGAAACACGTAACTGGGTGGCACTCATTTTCTCCCATTGCATCATCGCTTTGGCTGTCTTGTTTAGTTGAAGTACTGGATTTGTCAGCTTCATCTAGTCTTTAATAAATAAATTTTATTAGTTACATAGGTATATGTCTTCATTCGAGTCATCAAATTGATTTTAGCAGTATTGCCAGGTTTAACTAGTAATGGTCGAGACATACAAATTATTATTTAATTAAGAACATCTATGCTTTTGGTGTGATGTATATTTAACTATAATATAGTTACAAAACCAACAAAACAAATCTACAAAAAAATATTAGAACATAATATTAAAGGGTTTGCCCCGTGTTCGTCCGGGCTCCTTTTCAGAATAGACCATCTGGCTTCCTGCTAGACAGCTTGTTAAAAGCGAGCATAGGCTTACCGTCACTAACACCGTGACATCTCACTATGTGGTAGAGTTTCACACCGACTCGCTAGGATTAGTACCACCGCGTTAACGTAATTGCTTACCGTTGACGTGTTCCGTTTGGAAGGACAAGGTAGCCGGTCAACTTACTTTTGCTTAATAATCCCGGTCTCAGATTGGCAATGCACCATTACCACCTTTAGTGTCCCTATGCAGCGTAAATTTTTTAACACCAGGAAATCCGACTACTTGTTTGACTTTCAATACCATAAAAATACTTAAAATGTAGTTCAACAAAATTATCACTGATGGAGTTGCGAGAAGAAAGACCCCCTTTTCCCCAACTAAAGCGATATAATTAAATAAACCAGACTAAGATAATGAGGTATCTTTAAAATTTGAAGCTCTTACTCGACATCTACTTTCTTCAAAGACATCTCGACAACATCAAATGCCCGAAAGATACAGTTTTGGCGCAGCTCTCCGTTCTCCACCACCATGATCATGCCCTTGTCTGTGCCGAACATGATCCGGTCGGGGGTCAGCCACATGCACGATGTTATGTTTATCTGAATAAATATGAACGAATAAGAAAAAGGCCTGCGGGAGTGCATAATGTCTTATTTAACCTACTCTAACTTCTTACGAGCTCCGGACTGGAACTTCACTATGGCGGCAGGAATAGGTAAGGCGTTGGATCCCTACACAGGCGAGTTGCTTCCCAGCACTTTCCCACGACTTTTTCTGGTCTTAGTGGTAATGAACTATTTGAAGCTTTCTAACTTCTTACGAGCTGCCTGGCAGGAAGGCAGATGATTTGTTTTACACAGAATACCTGGACAAAAATGGAGAATTATTTGCTCAGGTTGCTAATTAGATAACTGGGGCATAAACTAATATCCTCAATACCCGGTTATTGTGTTGAATCACATTTCAGACTTTACATAGAGTTGCGAATTACGCTTCATGTTTGTTAAGTATGTCACGGCCGGTACATTACTGCCAAGTGGCTGTAGTCTTGTAATACAAGTAGATAAAGTAGTAATTTATTAGCAGACTAGCTGTCCCGGTGAACTTCGTTCCACCGAAATTTAAAATGTTGTTTTTCCTAGTTTCTTCGCAGTTTTTCCTTTCTTTTTATCTTTTATATCTTTCCTGGACTTCCACAAATAATTCAAAACTAAAATTAGCCAAATCATTACAGTTGTTCTCGAATTCTAGCGAGACTAGAGAACAGGGTAACATTTAAAGTACCAGTCAAATTTTCGAGAAACTATTCGGAATCGATAACACTATCGATCTCTGAAAAAAAACTAAAAATTATAAAAGAAATCAATTTGTAATTTTTATCTAACGCAAAATACAAGATTCATGGTAATAACGTAAACAAAGAATAAAACTGGTTCCCGCGCCGGCAGTAGTTGCATTCGCAGGCTGGTGACGCCAGGACTCGTACCAGGTACGACATAGCGCGACAACAAGGAAAGCATTTTGGAGGACTGTTTTAAATGGATGCTTAAAAAAGAAAATATTGCAATTTGACAAAAATGTTTTGAATGTAAAACCATATAGGTAAGCCTTTACCACCTTAGAAAAAAAATATTCACAATACTTGTTCACCACCTGATATTAAAATTTGGTGGGTCCTTTGAAAGTCCTACAGGGTTACTGTATAAGATTTATTTACCACACAACAAATAAATATATAGGGCACACACACATACAGATTTTTGCTCCGACATTCAATCCATAGAAATCGACGGAGCCGCCATATACAGTCTGATTTTTTTCGTTTATTTGAGTTGATTTGTATAGGTGAAAATATCGTTTTGAAATTTCGAAACGAGATTCCACGTGTATGTGGCGGAGCTAATCATAAACCGAGGGCAGGAGAAAAAGGTTTGACACCACAGTTAGGCAAATAATGTGATCACAGGCTTTCTATTTCACTCAAGCTCAAGTGTTATTGCTATTTTTCTGCCCAACGTTGTCGGAAAAGTGGCAACTTCGTTGAGCACAGCGAGAAGAAATCTGACACTTTCCGCCATGAGAATAGAAATACAATTTTTAACCGTCTAAACCAGTGGTTGGCAAACTACGGTACGCCGGCTTGCCGAATCCAGGGTTTAATCTGGCCTGCCGAGTTATTTTTTCTCAGAAATAATATGAACCTTTTTAAAAAAAATAATGGTCGAAAAGTTAATTATTAATTGAAATTTGAACAATTACGATACTGAATGCATATTTCATATATTAAGACTTCATAATTCGATTTTATTTTGATAAAAGATTGAAAAAATTAAAAATTGCCTTATGTTATCTTTATACAACGTTTTATGGTCGTTATATTTACAGCTCGTTTTAGGTGTTTTTAACTAACCGGCCCGCATCAAGATTTATTTTAGTTTACTGGCCCGCCACGAGATTTTTTGTAATTTACCGGCCCGCGGTCAAAAAAGTTTGCCCACCCCTGGTCTAAACAACTAGGTACGCTTGAATTTTGACCAGTGCATTTTGTATTATTTCTAAACATATATTCCTTTCCTTTTTTACTTTGAAATGCATGGAACCTGTATCGTATGTATAGTGCCCTATACTTTACGAATGTGAAGTTTGATTAAATGGAAAGATTGTGTGGCAGAGATAACTTTGTTTGGCGATAAGACTGCCTTTTTTGTATTACAAACTAGGCAATAAATTAGCGATAAATTATGTTGCTGATAATACGTATGTTTAGTCATTTGTAAGTAATTATTTTTTAATTTTTAAGAGGATTTTTCACAACTTGCCCTCATCCATGCATCGATCTAGCGTCAGATTTTGAAGACGATTTAGACGAAGATTTAACTAAAACACTTCGCGAAAATATAACCACGCCACTGAATTTTTGTTAAAAATTAAATTACATTTTCAGCCTTACACCATCCCCATTGTCTCCAGACAGTTTCAGCGACGTTCATGATGCGAAAGGTGTATGGTCCTGTAATAACTATAAGGGTGGCATCCGACGGGTTGCACTGAACCTGTGAATGAGATATTTGATATACATACAGTGATACATTTTGTTTTGATCCAATTATTTAAGCTTATATATATAATCAAACAATAGGTAAATATGGGCGATTAGTTTATGGATACAAAAAGTACCAATTTCCATGTTATCACCAACCTTGAGTTTCCTAGATTTTGTTTTTATTTTTTTGTAATAAACTACAGATCAACCGATATACGGACTTATCTTTACGGAATAAAAATAAATAAAAAAAGTTTTTTCGCGCGGGAATTCAACTGCTGGGCGAAAAAAAATCAGACAGCCACTTAATAAAAATATAACAGATACCTATGGTAAATATCTGATAAATTTTTAAATTATTTTTTTCATTTAAATTAAACATTCATTTATTTCAAAAAAATCACTTATTCAAATTCATTCATTAAAAAGTAGGTATGTTTGTTTTTTTTATTATTTTTTATTTTTATAGGTTAGTTTGCCCCTTTCTAGGCTAGCACCTTTAGGCCGTGCTGCCACGTCTTCCGTATTAATTAATTCATATACAATCATTAGTCACATGTCTTCCGTATCCATTAATTCTTATACAGTTATTAGTCGCTATTTACAAAGTCACGTCAGGGTCTTGCGTAAAGCGGTGGTCATTTTACACAAGCTCACTTTAGGAGATTTGGCGCCAGCGAGGAAATTCAAGATACACAAATTTCTTCATGATTATTTCATTTGTGCACTTTCACTGAACAAAATTAAACTAATTCCCACCTAAATGAACTAATTTTACTCGTAGTTTACACTTAATTCAATAATTGTGAAAGAATCACGACCATCTTCATTCATGATGGCGCCAAAAACCTTGTTTTTTTTAAGTTAGCTTGCCCTTTTCTGGGGAAGGTTATTTAACATTTTTTTATCTTTATCTTGTAGAACGGTTATGTTATATTCATATATTAATACAATCTCATTAATCAGGAATAGATATTTAAACGTGGAAATAAACCACACTGTGTGTTGTTTATCTAATAGTATAAATCTAAGACGAAAGTCACAGATCAAATACTCGTAATAACTATTCGTTGGTAGGTAACTAATGGAACGAGAGTGTTGAAAAAATAATTGAATCATCGAATTTTATTAGTTTTACTTTTTTGTGGAGCTTAATGCCCAAGGCCCACTTATCTTATTCACCACAAACCGCAACCCGGAAGATGCTGACGGAAATATCGATGTAAGAAGGTACTTATATCAATAGGAAAAACCATAAGCAAATTTAATATAATTATACTAATTATTAAACTTACACTTTCCACAATACCTTGACCGCTAGGATTTTGGGCCTTAGCATGACTTTCAACCTTGCCTTTATCCCAATTGTAGTAATACAGGTACCAGTCCGGTTCTCCAGTGACCGCAACGAGATATTTCGAGTCAAATGTAAATTGAACGCACGCAAATTCTCTAGCAGTTGAGTTTTCAAATGGCACCGTAAGGATCTTTCTTCTCTTGTAGGTTGTGAGATCATATATCGTTATGATTGGCTTTTGCCCTTCTTCTGCTACTTCATTCAACGCCAACCAACGCCTAAAAGTTTGTAAGTATGATTTGTAAGTTTGCAAATCGACAACTTTCCTTCTGCTGCGCTAAATGAAACTGCCACTTTCAGTCTTCATAGGGCAGCAATAGCAAACACTATTCAGTCAAAAAAGAAAGTTTATGATTAACTGTGATCTGAGACCTTCTTAATATACTGACCTCGGGATTTAAAATAATGAAAGGATTATTCTATTCTATAGAAATTGTTAGCAGCTGTTAATGATAAGTAATAGGTACGAAGTTGGTCAATTCGGCTAGTAAAAATATAAAACAGACTAAAAATATATTTTCCTGACTAGACTTAACAATAAAAGCATAACTTAATAAATGTGATATGTTAGAGACCCGAGTTCAAATAAAAGTTTTGACGTGACAACGTTAAATTTAGGTTGTGGCTCGGAGTCACTCTTGAAAAAGTGTAACGCCCGCTTCTGTTACGATGAGTCACCGAACGAGAGAGAGAGGCCCGCGGGACGGGCGAATGCCTTGCGTCTTTCTTCCACACATTCTACCGAGAAAAAGACGTCACGTAAAATCTTCGCCCGTAAAACCAACTTTACAGGCAACCATTTTTTTAAAAAAACCTACTCTAAGGATTGTAATGAAACAGATAAAGGGATAAAAGTAAGTACGAAAATCTATTCTACGTTAAAGTCGCAAATAGTCCGGTGAAGCTGTAAAAACGGATTTAGATGATACTTTACAGTAATAGAGTTTACTTAAAGTAACTTTCATCAGAATAACACAGATTGCATTTCTAAAGATTATGGCTTTTTATAAATTGCCATGCGGACGAAAACGCGGGTTGAAGTTAGTCTAGCAGAAAGTAAAACTTACTTGTTCGGGGCTAAAACCAATGATTTTATTGGTTTGTGCTTGTCCTGAAGTCTTATGAATTTTTGCTTCTTCTGAAGGTGATTATGGATAACAATCACTCCGCCAGCGGGATAGATTATCTCAGAATCGGTTATATAGTGAGCATTGTATCTAAAGGGAAAAATAAATATACCACAGTTAATAATCATAATCGTCACCATCATCCTGGAGTTAATACCAGCGAAAGCCAGGATTCACCTTAATAATCTTCCCTTTCACTTTGCAACAAGTGGAAAACTTGTTTTCTCTATTTTCTACTAAATAAAACAACTAACTTTTGCTCGACATTGAATAAGTGCCCGGTTGACAATAGGCTCCACATTGTAGAACCTGATGTCTTCGACTAGTTGTACCTTTGCCTATCTCTCTGAATATGCGAGCGTGAGGTCTTGAATTTCCTTCAAAGTGATAGTATTGGCTCTCATGTTCTCTATAAAATAATATTAAAAGTTTAATGGTTACAAGATTTAAAAAGTAGATATGCTACACATGAATCCCTTTTACTCTTGGTTATCGCTTCATGCGTGTACGGCTGGGTGACAAGAGATCACCGCTTTACTCGAGCTCTTAAAAAATAAGAAATTTTAAGTATCTTCACGCCTTTATCCCGGAAGGGGTAGGCGGAGGCACAACGAGGGTACCCACGACTAGCCGAAGACACTAAAGCCAAAGCCCACAATGTGATAGGTAAAATCTTGTAACAAGTTATGCCTGTATTGTAAGAAATTGAAGAAGTGAATTGCAAATAATTAACCAAGAAAAGGTATTCATTAATACGGAAGACGAGGTAGTATGGCCTAATCTTAGCCGGTCCCAGAAAGGTAGAAATTATTAAAAATAAACTATCTAGGAAGCCACAGAGTAGAAAGCTACCATCCTGTTTACTGTCTTAAGATGTAAAAATGTTAGTGTGAGAAAAAAGTACACTCACTGTATATCGGTCCGCAAGCCATAAAAGCATCGAGCACTGATATTAGGCGGTGTAGCTGCCATACTTGTTAATACAAATTTCTTTTAACACAAATTTTAATAAGCAATTTACGAACATGACAATTTGCATGACAATCAATAATAACTAGGTTGCTATGGATACGGACATTGACGGACGTTTTCAAGGTTACAGAAAAAACACTCCCAATATGATAAAAACAAAAACAAAAAAAAATGGAAATAATCGTGGGCGTTGGTGATTCCTTACTTACCATTAAAACGGCTAGAATAGAATGCAAACGGACTGATAAGTCGTCCGTTTGCCTAATCTTTTACTTAAATAAATTAACGAATTATCAGTTACACAATAAATAATAAGAAAAGTCCAATAAAACTTTTATTTTGGTAATTTTTTTTTGTATGATATTGGAAGGCAAACAAGCAGACGGATTTCCTGATGGTAAGAAATTCACGCCGCCTAGAGACACCAAAGGTGGTAATGGTGCGTTGCCAACCTGGGGCCGGGATGTTAGGCCTCGAGCAAAAGTAAGTTTACCGGCTACCTTACCCTCCGAACCGGAACACGTCATGACGTTATGGCGGCAGGAATAGGTAAGCCGGTGGTACCAATCCGGGCGAGTCGCTGCTAAACTCTACCACCTAGTCAGAATTCATGGTGTTAGTGGCGGTGAGCCTTTGCTCGCCTTTTACGAGCTGCCTGGCAAAGAAGGCAGATGGTCTAACACGGGGAAAATGGTAGTAAATTAAACGGATAGTCCGTTTTGGTCCATAAATTGTTAATGTATTAGTTTAGTGTATAACTGTAGTTTAGTTTTATTTGTTTATTTATACACGACAACCAGAATAAATTTATCTTCAAATTTTCTCTCTAGGGTTAGCTGTAAGAAATCTCTTTACGACATACATTTTTCCTTAAATTGATATTTCTTTTGTGCTATTTCACTTGTGTACAATAAAGAATTATTGTTATTATTATGTTTTATTATGTTTTATTATGTTTTCTTGTCTTCTTTGACTAAACAAAAGTTCTTATTTTAAGTGATGTTGTTAATCCTCTTTGCGTTTTAGTACAGTGTTCCCGAGATCGAGTTCTCTTTTGCAAGGAAGTATACATTTTTTTTCGAGATCGAGTTCTCTTTTGCAAGGAAGTATACATTTTTTTTCGAGATCGAGTTCTCTTTTGCAAGGAAGTATACATTTTTTTTCTAGTACTAGAGGCCGACGTGCAGAAAAATCTGTTAAACTTGTATTACTTTGATTTGACTAACAAAATGGCCACACTAGCGGTATTTATCCCCATACCCTCACCCCTTAAAATTGTCCTTTACCCTTTATAAGGCATTGATAAGTTTTATATATATGTAATTATAATTTTATTTTAATTATAAGGCAGCCAGTAACTTATATTGCTGTAATAAGAATATTAGCGTGCACTGCTGACAATCACAAAAACTAGGCAATATTTATATAATAATCAATCAAATGTTATCTAGATTTTAATAACATATCATCAGTGCTGGTTTTAAAAATAACAAACAGCGCCCTGGGCGAAATTTTGTACGACTAGGCTGTTAAAGTGCATTTAGAGATATCAATAATTAAGCGGTGTTAAATTGCTAAAACCGATTTTAACTATTTCATTAGGTACCACGTCGCGCTTCGATCGTTATTTTTTTGGAAGATATGAAATGATTTTGAAATGGTTATACATACATTTTATCAACATCCTACTAATGGTTTTTGAGGTACTTAATGCATAATTTTTGTCGTCAACACAACCAACAATTTATGTGCATTGTTAAGTATAACTCAAAAATCAATGGTTGAATTACGACAATATTAATACCTATATTTTTAAATCAAAATTTGTTTGCTATTGGCCAATAAAAGAGTTATGAACATAAAATTATGAAGTTTTACTCAAGAAAAGTTTTAAGAACTTGGAGAACTCTTTTTTTTGGAGTTAATTAAAAAGTTAAAAATAAAATGTGTTGCTATTGTTAAAAGCAAATGTTTTTATTTTTATTTTATAACCTGTGTGTTGTTACTATTAATTCACTATATTAAATGAATTTTACAAGTAGACTTCGTTCATAATAGATCAGCTGCCCCTTTTTGTTCGGCGCCCTGGGCGGTAGTCGAAACGCGCCCTACCCTAACGCCGCCACTGTATAACATTGTGTGATAATCAATTATCGCTATAAAATAATTAAATTGCCCTTGAGCAACATATTGTGTTTTATTAGTCAACAAAAGGAAGGGAAAAATGTGTTGTGTATAAAATGAAATGCGCATCGCATATGCTTGAGTTTATCATTTATCTCCAGTACACGTGATTGGTGCTCAATGTCATCTTTAGTAGCGCATCCTCTTTGCAATTTCCGAAGCTAGTTGGAGCTTCCTCCAACTCATATTATCTGGACAATATGCGAAAGTGTTTTGCACTTAAAGTTATGCAATTTACTAATTGTTTCCCTGTTCTAATTTAGTTGTCCTTGTCTGTTTTAATATTCGTCTTCTGTATGATAAATAAAGTCTTTTGTATGTTAAAATCGATGTTAATGAGGACTGTTTTTTTATGATTATCGAGTTCACTTACATCAAAGAATATAAATTGTCTTTATTTATATTAAATACAAAAGGTAACAGCAAAAACAGTAGAAAAGACTGGATAGAAAGACAAAAAAAGAGGTAGATGCACAGATTATACTATAGGAAGATGCGACACACTTGGAGGAGGGCATTATTGTAAGAACGCTAAAGTTCCAGTTAAGTTTCAAAACAGATATCTTTTTTTTGGATAGCAATAAATAATGGGAAGGAGTACAACTATATAACTGTGCTGTTGATTTAACTTATTTGTAATTACTATGTTGGAAGTTTTATTGTCCAAAGAGTCAATTCATTCATTTATTCTTTTATTCATTTATTAATGCTGAGTAAGCGGTGATGAAAATATCTTTAGATAAATTACACAAACATGGGACCACAGAGTTTAGACACAGAAAGAGATTAGTAGTAGGGCAGCCCAAGAAGTGTTTAGGCAGTTACTGAAGCTCGTCAAATTATTAAGTAGGATAAATTTTAACATGGCCAAACATCTCCATTATGTATCGAATCTCAATAAAATGCCCGCATGTAGGGTATGTAATGTCTCTCAATTTAAATTAATTGTTATTATTTTTGCCTTGAATTATAAATGCTCAGATTCAAATTGCTGGATCTGATT
This sequence comes from Calephelis nemesis, assembly GCA_002245505.1. Taxonomy (NCBI): domain Eukaryota; kingdom Metazoa; phylum Arthropoda; class Insecta; order Lepidoptera; family Riodinidae; genus Calephelis; species Calephelis nemesis. The sequence continues at coordinate 98,992 of NJDD01010462.1, forward strand.
AAGCCTTGCATCTGTGGTCTAGCGGCCCATCGTTAGAATTGTCTTCTTGAGGTCCACCGGTCGGGCAACAAAAAAACGAAAATGTGAAATTACAAGGATTGAATCTGTGCCCAGTTGGAAAAAGGTTTGACATCAATCATATTGTGGAACTTAGTGTCTTCGGCTGGTCATGGGTGCCCGGGTTGTGCCTCTGACTACCTCTTCGGGGATACGGGCGTGAAGATTCTTCAATCTGATGAATTTTCGATTTACTGCACGCCAGCAAACTGCGCATGTTTAAAAATTCTGAAGATTTGATCGTAAGGTGCGGGAGTAGGGTTAGAAACTTTCATGAATCAAGTCATCAATGACAAGACGATGTTCATTATGCATTACAGCGACGTGTTTGATTAAAACCTTGACGTTTTTAGATACACATAAGTTAATACACATAATATTTGATGCGCTCGCGTAATAATAATACAGATCTATACCTATTTCGCTATAATCCAACAGGTAAATTACGATCGATGAACGTATGATCAAGTGACTAATTGTTTATATAGGAAACAAACATTTGTACTGTTTCATTTAATATATATTTAAATAATAAAAAATAACATTATTTGCCAACCGCTTTCGCTTTTACACCATCTTCAGGACTATGTTAACTTATTTGAAACTAATTTATTAGTCAACCATAAACGAAAGTTTGGCTGCTGATGTCAGTACATTATGATCTTAGGTCGGTAGGTACTTGTAAAAAATATAAATGGTTTCTTTAGCTTTTAGACGCTCCCTGCACCGCTTAAAATATGAACTTGATATGACCATTTTTATTCCCGATCATCTAATCGACATAGTTCAGTAGGTCTCCATGACCCTGGAATGTCTTATATACTATACTAATTGTTGCCCGCGGCGTTGTCCGCGTGTTTAATTGTCCCGCAGAATATTTTTTTTGGGTTAAAAGGGTAACTTAGATTATCCCATGTGTTAATCTAAGTTACCGTCTATGCGTGTGCCAAATTTCATGAAAATCGGTTCAGCAGATTTCGAGTAAAGGAGTAACAAACAAACAATTATACAAACTTTCTTATTTATAATATTAGTAGGATCTATCTACACACAAGCATCCTGGGCTCCTCTACTATAGTTGCACCTTATCTATAAAATTAATTGTTTTCATCGGTGTTGATTGGTTCATATTATGTTGAAAAAAGTAGAACAGTTTCATTGTGATTAAAGAAAAAAGGTAACCCAAAACTAGTGTTAATGTGTACTAATTATTCACAGTCTAGAATTCTAGTTTCTAGGAGTTCCACTTAACCAATTAAAATACTTTCTAAATCGATTGTGTGGCTTCGTTCTTTGCTACAGATACACTTTTTAAGATTTCAAAGGGTAAAAACGGACCCTATTACTAAGTCTCCGCTGTCTATCTGTCTCCAGGCTGTATCTCATGAACCGTGACAAGTAGAAAGCTGAAATTTTTACAAATGATGTAAAGGGTAAAAGCGGACCCTATTACTAAGTGTCCACTGTCTGTCTGTCTGTCTTTCGCCAGGCTGTATCTCATAAACCGTGACAGGTAGAAAGCTGAAATTTTCATAAATGATGTATTTCCGTTGCCGCTTTATCAAATGCTTAGGTGTAGCCATACAACCATTTTTCAAAAACCAACCCCCAAAGTATTGCTATAGGGGATGAAAGTTTGCATGAAAATCATAGCTACTGTCTCTACTGCATTATCTCAGATGCCGCCTGCCGCTATAGTGAGTAGCATTGACTGTCCTGAGGGTTGGGTAGCCGCTAGACTTCAAGGCCTAGTACCACAGCTACAGGACATATATCTACATCTGTGGTGTCTAGGTCACCATTGTTTTACCATCAAGAGAATTGTGTGCGTGTTTCAAATCTTATTCCTTAAAAGAAAAGAAAAACGTTTTTTTAATGTGATAAGAGTACAAGCACAGCTCTTTGTTGATGATAAAAGACAGCTGTACCCTATAGACACCTTAAGTGTAACAGGTACGTCGCTGTCGTGTGTTGGAGATGATAGGTTTTTTGTGCAAGTCTACCGGCTACCATACCCTTCAGACCAGTATCATTATGATGGAAGGAATATGTTACGATGGATCTATCACCAGTGGTCGTGTTGGTAATGACCTATTTAATCCATGCTCACCTCTAAGGAGCTGCCAAGTAGAGATGATAACCTCTAACTAATTGACCCTTTTTGTATGATATTAGAAGGCAAACAAACAGAGTCCGTCTGATGTTAAGAAATTCACGCCGCCTAGAGACATCAAACGTTGTAATGGAATCTGAAGGATGTTAGGGCTCGAGCAAAAGTAAGTTTATGGGCTACCTAACCCTCCGAACCGGAACTCCTCAACGGCAAGCACGGACGTTATGGCGCCAGGAATAGGTATAGCGGTGGTACCAATCAAGGCAAGTCGCTGCGACACTCTACCACCCAGTAGGATGCAAAGGAAAAGTCACGGATTATTGCGAGGAAATGTTTCCTTGCCGGTAGGTACTTAATAGTCGGGGCTTCTTGAATTATTATAAGGCATTTTTCACAGAAAAAGCACCATAGGTATATTCATAGTATAATCTTAATCTTAACCACCATCACATTGATAGTCACTTTTGATGTTATGAGACATCTAACCGCTAGTTACTAGTACGTGGTATGGTATCTTGCAGCCGGGGTCTACAGAGTATCCTATCTTCCATCACATAATATGACCAGACGTAATGGCAAGATGAATAGACCAGGTAGCAGTACCAATTCGATTAGCTGCCATATAAGTCTTCTACCACCTAGTAAAGTAGTATTTAGCGGTTGTATTTTGTAACATTAAGAATCAGCTTTTTTAAGTTAGAAAAGCACTGCAACAGGTCAACTTACTAAAGAACTTAATCTCTCTCATGTTCGCAACGCATAATTAACAGTAGGCTATTCCATCTATTCATAGGCCAATCGCCTCTATGGTCTTGCGATCCGGCGTTGCACTTTACTTCATGGTTCAATTTTTTGTAGGCTAGTCCGTTGGCGACATTCACTTTAGTTTTGGTGCTCAAATTCCTATGTACACTATGTGTCACTGTACATTCTATGTGAACTAATTATTACCTATGGACACTATGTGAGCTTAATGTTACCTGTGTACACTATATGCACTAAATGTTAACCATATATACCGTGTGCACTAGATGTAACCTATGTACACTATGCGCACTAAATGAATTAAATAAATGTAACTGTATAAAATTAGTCTCACTTTGTACGTTCGGAACAAACTGAAATTCCTAAATTACTTAACAGATTAATATAACTTTTAGCATTACAATAAATTCGATGTTGAGAAAACCTTTTTACACTGATATCTTTACAATGTTCCCACGAGAATATCTAGTAATCAACCAAATACAGTCAAATCAAATATTGAACTTGACCTATAATATGTATTCGTTACTAACATTGCAAGATTTACAACTTGACACCCACACAGATTTCAATTGTTTTGTTGATGAAATCACCAACGACGCATTTACAATAACTTGGCTATGATTTCACATTTATGTTTTTGATAACATTTACTTAATCTTGTCGCCGCCGCCGCCGCGGGTCTGGCTGTTTTATTCTGGTATTTTAAAGTATGCCTTTGTATCGTTGACTGACACCCATAACACAAGCCTAAAATTTGCTTACTTTGGGGTTAGATTCAATTTGTGTAAATTGTCCAGGGATATTGTTCTTTATAAACTTGGCTCTAACTATTGTGTTTCAATAACATGTACTGTAATTTAAAGTTATAACGAACAGTCTAACATCAATGCCACACCAGATAACATATATTAACCCAGTCAATGAATTGGCGATACGGAGACCATCTCCAGGCGTAATGTAATGGGTCCTATCACTTGCGAACAAGATGCACTTGTTACAGACAGACAGTCCTTATAAATTGTCGCCTCGATATGCTGACAATAATCCGAGTTCACTGGCCTACTTACTGCTCGTTGTTGCAACAATCGATTTGAGTTTGTTAATATAATTACGAATAATATTGGTATCTTTTGTACATATCTATACTATTACTACCCAGTTCCTATAATCAACGAAAGGTAATCCGCAACTCGCAAGTTTCACCATTCGTTGTTTTCAAAAAAAAGGTTCAAAGTTAATTGTCGAAATCAAGTAATTTTTGTTAGCAATCTTACTAATCGTACAAAATACTACCATCCGTAAACAAAATGACTCCCTTCTTGAATATAGAAATTGGGCATAAATCACTTCTGCAATCCACCCAATATACCATGAAAGTGTGACGTCATAAGCCTATACGGGTTCTGCCCATCGTGCCTACAAAGATTGTTCCACGCTTGGTGACGTCGGTAAATAGTATTTTGTGCTTCCAGAATATATTTATGTTTTAAATATTATTTTGCAAGAGAATGGCCAACATATTAAGTGAAAGCGAGGTATTTTGTGATATCGGAGATCAATATCGATAGGTACATAAAATAAGTAGTGCCAAAAAGCTATGTCAATTTAATGATATTTCTATCAAATAAGAAAGCAATAGTAAAATGTTTAGATGCCACTATCAAATATATGACCTATATCAAATATATCCCCCCAAAAGTAGGCAAAGGTACAACAAGGGCACCTCCGACTAGCCGAAGCTAGTCCCCACAATGTGATAAGTGGCAAGCCTATCTCCAACCGAACACTTATCCAATCATGGGCACCGTTCTCTTTATTAGAAATTAAATAAAACCTAGTCTTTTTGTGGCCCAAACCGGAGATCGAACTCAGGACCTCATAGCGTCAACACCGGACTAGAAATAAACAACGATGTGAAAAACCATTGACAAATAAGTAGAAAACTTTCAATTCTCTTACAATAATGTTGTCGTTTTTCCTTGAACTGTAGTTCGTGATGTTTGTAAACACAGGCCACGCTGTTCCACTTAAAGAATTGGGATTGTTTTGGTGTGGATCGATGTTGGGACGCGGGCGATGGTTACTGCGTCATGGCTAACCTCGGCCCCATCATTTACAATGCTATCAATATTTGGAAACTACTAGCTTTTTACCCGCGACTTGTCAGCGACGAATAGACTTTCATGCAAAGTTCACCCCCTTTGTTGTACTGAGGGTTGGTTTTTGAAAAAAAGAAGGTTATGTTTAATCTCAGATTTTCAATTATACACATATCGAATTTCGTCAAAATCGAGCCAGCGATTTGGCTATGAAAGCGTTAGAGACAGACAAACTTTCGCATATTTTTAGTAGATACCTAAATACATACATATCTTCATACTAAGTCCCTTACAGGGTAGACAGAGAATATCAAATGCCAAACCTCATGATCTTGGCAGACCTGCCTAATTTTCTCCATATTCATACAAACACACCGGTTTTGGAGACTCTTGATACCTCCTTCGGATAACACCTTAGCGATTTGATCGTGGAATGTCAACCTTGGTCTCCTCGGGTACCTACATCCATCCACAATCGCATTGTTTATCTACTTTGTCAATCTTTCACCTATTATTCTTTCTACATGTCCGAACCAGCACCCTTTCTCATTTTAACACTAACCCTTTTACAGTAGGTAATAATAAATATCTAGTAAGTGTAGTATAGATGGTAAATTGTTGATCGATATCCATACTAATACCTATCGTAAAAGCAAAAACGTGTTTATTTGTCCCTCTTTTACGTCATAACAAAGTGATGTCATGATATTTTTTAGTGGAGATAGTAAAAAGGTTTTTTGTATGTGAGATGTCAGCGAATAAGCATAATATGGCTCTCCTGATCGTAAAAGACAACAATGGTCTAAAGACACCATGGATTTTACAGGGTCGACGTTATCCTGTGACCTGGAGGTAAGGTCTATTGTGGAAATCTGCTAACCCTGGACCAAAACATAAGTCATTATTTGAGTTCTTATAACGTTTTAACACTAAAATCCTCAATCCACATAAAGAAAATGTAGAAAAGGAGTTTTTGGCACCATCGAGAAAAAAGATGTTTTTTTGGATGGAATTTCGTATTGATATTAACTGAAATGAGTCAATTTTGGTGGCATTTTGTACAATTTTGTTCAGTGAAAGTGCACAAATGAAATAATCATGAAGAAATTAGCTAATTGTGTTTTCCCTCGTTGCAGCCAAATCTCATTACATGAGCTTGAGTGATGAGGCCACCGCTTTACCCAAGAGCCTGACATGAGTTATTGTCGTCTTATGACTGATGACTAGTTATAATTTACTAAAATTGATGTAAAATTTGATGCAAATTTCTACTTGACTAATGGCAAAATACTAACGTGAAGGCCAAAACTTAAAAAACGAGGAAATGTAGAAAGGATTCCAACCCACATGAATCCCCATATAAATATAGAAAGGAACCAAGATAAGACATACAAAGCTAGAAGTTACGATACATATAAGTATGAGATCATTCTACCTATTGTGTTGCAATTCACTATGTCATCTAATGGAGGCTCTACGTCAGTGTTGTATAAATGATGCAGATAAAATATAAGTAGATTTTTATTATAATTCAGTTCATTGGCATCTGCAAGCCCACACGTTTTTTTTTGATATTGGAAGGCAAACAAGCAGACGGATTTCCTAATAGTTAGAAATTCACTCCGCCTAGAGACACCAAAGGTGGAAATGGTGCGTTGCCAACCTGAGGCCGGGACGTTAGGCCTCGTGCAAAAGTAGGTTGACCGGCTACCTTACCCTCCAAACCGGAACACGTCATGACGTTATGGCGGCAGGAATAGGCAGTAAGGCGGTGGTACTAATCAATCACAAATCAATTCACGGCTATGTTTAAAAAAAAACAGTTTAAATGGCACATAAGAGACACCATGTAGCTTTAATAACCATGTAGCTCTATTTACTGTTGTGCATAAATTATGAACCAATAATAAGTTTAAAAATAATGAAATACCCAAATGATTACATTAACAAAAATATTTTTTTGTAGTTTATTATTCTAAGCTAAGATTTTTGCAACTATTGTAAAAATATGCATTATTCAAACGGTGATGTAATCGTTAGAGTCAACATAGCTCTCCTAATAAAATATTTGACGACGCGATATTTTCTTAGTTTAAACGACCTTCGCCTTTAGGTGACTAGCGTAATGTGGATTTACGTCATGTGCTATCAGTGTTGCCAGTATCTACAGTTTACATTTTTTACAACATTGGTTCTTTACTTTTGGAACAAATGGAAAAAATCTTTACTTATGATAATCAAGTCTTTTTCGACTTTTTATACATTGTTTTTGTTACAATATGGTAATTAAAGTATCTTCACACCCGATAACCCCGAAGAGGTAGTAGAGGAACAACCGAGGCACCAACGAGTCACCACTAGCAGAAGACACTAAGTCCCACAAAGTCCCACCTATGGCAAGCCTATCGCCAACCGGGGTCATTTCGAATCCCGCGCAACCTTTTCCTTACTAGAAAAAAAATACAATTTTCTATTTTTTTATTACCATTTTTAGTAATGGCAAGTAAGTACGTTTAAAGGTAGATACCAAATAAATCCAATGGATTAACTAAGTTACCATAATTACGCAAGTACGTTTAATTTTCACAAATTAATTTTGTCAGGTATTGAGAAACTGTATCTAGTGGTACAATTAGTAAAAAGCCGTATAATTTGCCACAGCTTTTAGGTTTCAGTGGTAGGCTGTAAATTTCATCATTTTTGGATCTAAAAGCCGTAGATCACGGTAATTGCCGTAGCATTGGCAACACTGTACCTACTACATGCGTGACGGTATGTATGGTATGAATGTCTTGGTCCATAAATTGTTAATGTATTAGGTAGTTCAAGAGTAGTTTAGTTCTAATTTTGTCATTTGTACACTACAACCAGGATTAATGTTCAAATTTTCTGTATTATCTGTATTATTTATTTATTTATTATTTATTTATTTCACTTGTGTACAATAAATAATAATCATTAATAATAATATATAGCGCATATATGCCCAACTACCAATCTTACAAAAGCGTATAACAACTTTGAAAAAACACACACATATTTTCAGCGTAGGTGTACGATGTCCCCATATACGTTATTATATTGTATATTTTTATCGTATACCTATGTATCGTCCCCATATATTACGTTATATTCGTTTTTTATATATGAAAGTTTTGCGAAAAAGCTCAAGGCTCTCCTGTCCCCTGATTTAGTGTCTTTTTAGTGAAGATCACTGAGTAAAGTGTAGATACATCAAATAGTTGTCAAATGACGTGCTTTATATTTGCTATATCTCGTGACCAAAAGAAATACAATACAGATATCAAATATTTTGTATTTATGATCATCACTAAAAAGATACGGAATAGCGACACCATATTAGATATTACAGGTGCATCGTTCTCCTGTAGAGATGTAGTCATTTTGATTTTGTTAATTAACATAACAAAACTCACTAAAAGAGAGGCCGATACAATCAAGAGAGAGTCAACAATATTAGGAAACGACATAAGTTCTTTGTTAGGAGTGTAATCTCCAGCAATAGTCTACAGCTTCGTGATACACCATTTATAATACCGTAAAATATTTTTTTATAAAAATAGTTTCAAAAACTTTATTAGAATATACTTCAGTCCAAGTATCAAATCAGTCCCGTCCTATTTATCATATTTGCATTTATATTTTACTCCATACATAACAATTACTTAAATAGTATTTAGATTGTGTCTTTGTTTTAATTTTATTTATCATGTGTTGCCTCTGTGGTTAAGCGGTCCGGTGTTCGAAGATCCCGGGTTCAAACCCTGGGTCGGGCAAAGAGAAAATGTGTTTTTCTAATCTTCTTAAATATAAAAATAAATTGTTGTTCGTTAGTCTCGCTGAAATTTGACAACGGCTAGATCGATTTCGCTAATTTAGGTTTTTGATTTTTTGTGGAAGTCCAGGGAAGGTTTGACAGATAATAAAAAATGGAATAACTGCGACGAAATTAGGAAAAACAACACTTTAAGTGTTTCCGTAGGTAAAAATAGAACGGGTGAAACAAAGTTCAGCGTTGAAAAATGACGTTGCCCGGGATTGGATATGCACTCGTTTAGCGTTAGGCTTACAATCCCACTTTGAGGGACTAGGCTAATCATGGGTGCCCTGATTGTGCCCCTACCTCATCGGAAATACGAGCGTGAAGATACTTTTATAATATATTAACAAGAATACCATTATATAATTGGTAAAGATGAAAACCCTTTAACATTGAAAAACAATTTAATAATCATTCAACAAAACAAGTTTAACTGTATCGGTAGCGTTAGTTAACATTAATAAGCGATTAACAAACTAATTAACAATATTAAGCGTTCTCTTTTGTTCAATATTTTGCGTAGTTTATTAGTGCACTAGATGCACACTTTCCGTTGTGATAGCACCGCAAGCATGACGTAGTCTCTACCGTATGGTGGTATGTAGAGTTCAGGTTAGTATGCTCTTAGCCGCCACGACGACCGCCGCGACGCCGCACGTCGAGCGCGAAAATAAACGCAATTATCTCCCGTGATAACGTGAACGCTATCAATGATAAAAAGTGATAAAAGATAAACGAAGTGGTTGACGCCTGTTTCTGTGATCCTATTATGTAAAAGTGCCTGGATTACAATGGCAGCAATGGCAGGACCCAGGAAGACTATCTCCGTTCACGACTATCCTGAACATTTGAACCCTTTCCGGGAAGAGGATAATCATAATAAGATTAGGTTTTGGACCATCGGACGCAAACTTAGCAGATCTAATAGCATCACCTTTTCTGGTATCAAGGAACTTAGAAATTCGTGGTGAGTTACTGTTATTTACATATATTTTTTGTAGTCGAAAATACACCTATTACACATAGCTTAGATAGTCTTAGTCTAAAGTTTTTCTTAAATCTTCTTCATTTGGTTAGGGCAGGGTAGGGTAAAGTGGTAGATTCATGTTTGGCGATGTAGCAAAAAATGTATTATGCTTTAGCCAAATTTGTTTGCCGGCTACCTTTCCTCCAAACCAGAGTGACGAGCACTGACGTTTTGACGACATTAAAAGGTTGGGCAGTGGTACCAGTTTGGACGACTTGTTGCAAAAACTTCGTCTAACCAGAGTTTTGTTAAATATTATGACATATTCTCTGCTCTAACTGCACTTGTGGAGAGAAGATGAAATAATATCGTTTCCGTGCGATGGGTTCGTTTTATCTTTTCCTTAAAAGTTATAATATTATCACAACATTTATCCGTAAGTTTAAAGTTGTCTCTTTTATTTTAACCTCACGTGGTTGTATTTTAATGAATCAATATCAAAGTTACATGTTTAAAAAACTTATTTGATGGCTATTTCGTTCTGATACTTATGGATACATAACAAATGTCACATCATATACAAATTGTACCAAAATTGATTCAGTAAAAACGAAATCTATGCTTTGAAACTACATAAAACTCTAGATATTTGAAATTGGTTTATCAGCGCGATTAACAAATATAAAGTTTATTAATTAAAAGCGTAATCATTGAAACGTTTTAATTAATGAAATTAAGGACCAGTTGCACGTTCCGGGGTTTAATATGTTAACTTTGAGTAAGTTTTAACATAGGGTTAAATCATAAAATACTGAGGTTAAGTCAACCTCTCTCAAGCAGTTTTACCCATTATCTATATACATATATAAAAGATACTCGTGTCTATGTATAACTCAAGAACGGCTGAACCGATTTGGCTAAACGAGTTTAAAACCAGGATACTCATATAGGATACTTCTTAGGTATCCCGTTCGACTTCGAGGAAACTGAGAAAAACAACATTTTAATTTTTCCCATACAAACTGAACGGGTGGAATAAAGTTCACCGGAACAGCTACTATTAAATATAGACAATGACTTAATGTATTAGTTCTCCATCATTCAATAGCGTCGAACATTTAAACAACAATCAAATCTGTTTCCATATTACTCATACATTATAAATTATATTTACACATTGTGACAATGCGTCATTTGTTGTCTTTGAAAACTAATTATGACATCTAATTTTGTTTAGTAAAAATATGTGTTGAGGCAGGGCAGGGTAGCCGGCAAACACGATCAAAAGTGCCCTCTTGGCTATGACATGGTTATGTCAAGGGTGTCCAAAGTGACTGCTGTGTCTTACTAGGTATCAGAAATTCGATTGATTGTTTAGCTATCTTATGTATATCACTATCTTGTGTTGGCAACGCACTACGAAGATATTCGGTGTTGGTTTTTTTATGATATTGAAAGGCAGCCAAGAAGACGGATAACCTGTTGGTAAGAAATTTACACCGCCTAGAGATACCAAAGATAGTAATGGTGCGTTGCCAACCTGAGGCCGAGATGTTTGGCCTCAAGCAAAATTGGGTTTAACGGCTGCCTTATCCTCCGAATTGGAACTCGTCAACGGCAAGCACTGACGTCATGGCGGCAGGAATAGTTAAGGTGGTGGTACCAATCCGGGCGAGTAAATCCGGGGGAAAAACTATTAGTATCTAGTAGTAGGTGACAAATATTTCTTATCATCTTGAAAATTCACCTGCTTGTTTACCATACAATACCACTATCCAAAAACAATAATATGGTTAGATGATATAGCGTTGATGTTTTAATTTTCGTTGCCAAGCTCCTGTCAAATCTTTGACTCTAGTAATATTGGTAGCTATTCTGTTGACGCGACCTAGACTAAACTGAACTAAAACGAGAAATAACAATAATAAATTTCGAAATTCGCTTGTTGACTAATCACTACATAGTACGTATATAAAACAAAGTCGCCTTCCGCTATCTTTTCATATGTATGCTTAGATCTTTAAAACTACGCAACGGACTTTAATGTTTTTTTAATAGATAGTGATTCAAGAGGAAGGTTTATATAATATAATATAATTATATAAAAGTTTGTCCACCAGTGCTGGAACGGTAGGAAGTGTGACAAAGTAAAGCGAGATAATCATAACCATGTTAGTCTAAAACTTAGTTACGTTCTCTATTTCAATCATTTAGATTCAGTGGTTACTACCATTTACAATGAATTGGCCACCAATAAAATACAGATCAGCAAATGTAATATTCTGAAAAATTCTCAATGTTGTTTTGGTTTCTCTGTATGGAATAGACCTGCCTCTCTGCCTGGCTGCTCGTTAGGGACGAGAATAGTTTTAATATGTCATTGCCAAAAAGACTATTGGTGGTGCTGTGCTGCAACTCGTCGGAGTAGAAATCCACCGCCTTATCTATTGCTGCTGATATAATGACAGCATTGTGTTCCATTCCAAGAGATAGGGTAGCTGGTACATTTGTAAATATTGACCTAATACCCAAGCCATAGGACAGCGACGCACCTATAACATCTGTGGTATCTATAGGCAACGGTTATCACTTGTCATCAGTAGAGCCGTTTGTTTGTTTGCTGTCTTAGCACATAAAAACAATAGAATTAATTTTCACTTTAGTTTAGTTTGTGTCAACAGAATCGTCACCATTGTTTAGAGAACGCTGCAATCATTCGATTTTCACATTACATTTCACTTACATGTACTTATACGGTTCTGTTGCTCTACATACATACTTTAAATGCTTACATTAAGTATAGAGCTTGATATATATATTTTTTATAATATTGGAAGGCAAACAAGCAGACGGATTTCCTGATGGTAAGAAAATCCCGCCGCCTAGAGACACCAAAGCTGGTAATGGCGCGTTGCCAACCAGAGGCCGGGATGTTAGGCCTCGAGCAAAAGTAAGTTTACCGGCTACCTTACCCTCCGAACTGGAACACGTCATGACGTTATGGCAGCAGGAATTGGTAAGGCGGTGGTACCAATCCGGGTGAGTCGCTGCGAAACTCTACCATCTAGTCAGACGTCACGGCATTAGTGACGGCAAGCCTATGCTCGCCTTTTACGAGCTGCCTGGCAAGAAAGGCAGATAGTCTATTCTACAAAGGAGCCCGGACCAACACGGTGCCATACAATTATATATTTCATTAGCTATTACATAATTAAGGAAAGTGTTTAATATATTTCTAACGAGGTTTTATTATTACCTAATAGTTAATACACATTGCTAATATGCACATATTCGAAAAAATCGTGTCATAATAAACTCGAAAACTACTGCACCGATTGTGATCATGTTTCGTAACTCTTTGGTTCAACTTAAAATAGAACAGTTTTTATACCGTCATTTAATGGCATTTTTATAACGGATTTCTACTGTAATACAAAATTATTTAAGTTATCCTCTACTCTACGGGAAACAGCTAGCTTTTTAAAAATCCTGTAAGTCATGAAAAACAAGAGATTAGTGAAAAACGCAGCAACAGGTGTGAATTAATACAACATTTGTTTTTGTTTCTGCAACGATAAAGTGTTATTAATTACTAATTTAACTTAAATAATTAAAAAAAGTATAAAATAAAAGTACTTATCATAATAGTAAAATAAAAGTATAAAATAAACAAAAACGACTTTATGACTTTAAAATTTACTAACCTGACTTGAAAATTGAAAATGTGAACATGCCAAATAAGATAGGAATTATCTAACTGTGGATTGTTTTCAAAATCTTTGCTAACATTATAAATGCTAAAGTGCATATTTTAAGTCTCGTTTTCAAGTCAAAATGGTTTAACTGATTTTAAGGAAGTTTAGCACAGAAATAAATTGACCTTTTGGGAAGTAAAAAGGCAAAAGACTATAAAAAAACACCAAAAAGTTTAAAAAAAACGATATCACACAAGCTAGTTCGGAAGTGCTAAAATCTAGCGCCGGATAGTATAAAGGCCATTCACTTCTTTAAGATCCAGCTAAAAAAACTCAGTAGTTCCGTCCTTTTTTCTTTAACATTTGTTAAGATATACCTAATGCGTAGCAAGTTAGGATTCACATAAAAAATAGATAAACAGCCCTATTCAGAGACGTCAGTTTACATTTAATCTATCATTATAATTTTATATAGAAAATGTCGACTTAATGACTGATTAAATGTAGGTTGATGGTTCTGTAGGGTTACTCTCGAATCTCGATTAATTATTGGAAATTGGAATCGGATCAGTCACTTTAGGTACTCTTGAACACAGTACTAGCGAATTAATAAAGTTTAGTTAATATGAAACATTAAATTGTTTTATAGGATTCACTGAAATTTATTGGAACTAAATGTTAAAAATCCGTTATTACTTAACACCATTCTGGCGAATTATTAACATTTTAGAGTAATAGAGCTAAAAATAAACAATAAATTACTCTATAGGATTTATTGATTTTTTTTGGAACTAAATGTTAACAATAATCCGTTATTACTGTGTTCAAGAGTACCTAAAGTGAAGAATCCGATTCCAATTTCCAAATTGCATTAAATCGAGATTCAAGAGTAAGCCTACTGAGCGCAGCCGTAAATTTATTGCGAAAAACTATTTGTCAACTTCATGGTACTTTAATTAAAGTTAGAATGACATTAACCAATTAAAAATGCATTTTGTAATTACAATTACAGAGTTCCTAAAAAAACTATTGATACTTAGATATTTTAAAGCGAAACGTTAGTCGATTGTGAAAAAGCTGAATACAAATGTATTCAGTAATGATCGTAATACGTAAGACATAATTTAGCGTGACCATTTTAATTAGAAGAGTTTGATTGTCATTACCTAATATTTACCTAATATACCTAACAATATAACTATAATAATAACCTACATAACATTGTGTTTATAGAATCGTTTTTACTCACATGCAAGCAGTTTATTTTTTGCTTGTATTTTATATGTATGTAAGATTATTTATTACCTGACACTACATCATATATCTCGCCATAAAATATAAGTATTCTTACAATCATTTCAACAACTGAAGTCGTATTCTTAGTTGAAATTTAAAATAATAAACATGGCGCCTGTGAGATGTCATTGTTCGGAATCATTATTTTTAATTCTTTTAGGTATGAAGTTAAACATCTCGTCGAAATGTAATAATGATCTTCTATATATATAAAAATCAATTGCTGTTCGTTATTCTCGCTAAAACTCGATAACAGCTGGAACGGTTTGGCTAATTTTTGTTTTGAATTATTGGAGGATGTCCAGGAAAGGTTTTAAAGATAAGAAAAAGGAAAAACTTAGTGGAAACTAGGAAAAACAACAATTAAAATTTTCTCATAAAAACAGAACGGGCAGGACGAAGTTCGCCGAGACAGCTAGTATTAGTAAAAAAAACTGTCTTTTGAAAATGTTGTGGGTTCTCTTTCAAAATAAATTAAACATGGGAGCTGTCATATCTCGTAGAAGAAATCGAGAAGTATAACAGTTTCCAAAAAAAATTACAGAGGCTTTTAACAAACACACCCCGTCACGTCCTATCGGATCCTACGGATCCAATAACCGCGGCAAACGCAAGCCTTCCAATTCATACAACACTAACTCACAGGACACTGCACATCACCGTCGCCGCCGGTCTCAGTGAAGCAACTGATCGTCCTTTTTGGATCAGCAACAGAGCTGATCCAAAAAGGACGATCAGTTGCTTCTGTCTACTCTACTGTCCATATCGAAACACGACAATGGCGTCTTTTATTGAAAGAATTTTAATTAAATAAAAAGTGGACCTGCCTACCAATCAAACTCACGGCCCAGGTAGAATTAAAACCGTCTTATTATTTGACTATCTGTGTTAAAGCACTAAATTAATGGACTGGCAAGCGATGTGGTTGGCACACCCCAACTACAAAAAGGCTTGTCGTCATTACCTACTATTGTAACTGTTATTATAAGTGTGTGTGTATTTTTTTGTAAATTTTGGTGCATAATAAAGTGTATTCATTCATTCATATACCTTATACTTAAATCCAAATAAAATATTTATCTGCTCGACTTTCGTAGAGTGCAGTCGAATTCGCCGAATGATGCTTCGGTTACGAAGAGAAACGTACGTTGAGTGTATAGTAGTGTGTGTATTGTTGGTGCTAACAAAACAGTTTAGGTGTATGTTGTGTGGAGCTGGATATATCTGGAGGTCTTGGCTTCTGGTAAGTCCAATTCATTCATAGCGCACTATTTTGCCTGTTTTGTCACGCCTTAATACGTATACATGTTTTTGGGGGGAAATTACAAATAAAATAGTTAGTTTTGGATTTAAGTTTGGATTTCCGCAAAGTAACGCCTTCTATAAATAATTTATACCGTTCACAGTAACAATAACCGATCATGGGGTAGCGCATGGGTCTATGATCACACATTTATGGTGTCTAAGCGATGGTTCGTTCTTTACTTTGAGTATTAAACCAATCACTTAGAAGACTTAAAAAATAAGAATGTGACCGTGAAAAATAAAAACAAATGAATTAGAATAGAAATAGTTATCGGGCACAGCTCAAGCGTAACACAAGTTATCGCAATAGGAATTAATTAATGAACTAGTTTCCGAATTCTTTTAAGTTTTATTTTCTTTAAATAATAATTAGAACATAAACATTTCAACATACAGTAATTTCTTAGTGTTACTAAATACTTTTTATAACTATAAAAATAATTTTATACCAACTGTTCAAACGACATTTAAAAAAAGAACTATGTTTGACACTTTGACTATTAGTAAAAAACATATTTTAATACGTCGCAAGTGGAATAAGATTTTTTCCAGAATCTTTTTAACTCTTGTTAAAGAGTATTTATATTCCTTGCTTTTTAATTTACCAAATTCTATTCTTTTCCTACCCAAAAAAATTGATTATTATTAACTTTAAATGTTACAAATTGATATTTTTATTCCAAATGATGAATTGTAACTAAATAAAGTTAAAGGTAGTTCGCTGGTACCAAAAAAGTAACAGAGTTTTTGTGGTATCGAGAGAAAAGATTAATGCAGTTTTTTCATAATTATTAAATTTCAAGGGCGTGAAGATACTTTATAAAGCTAACCTCAATCAATCTAGCAATCGTATAAATACTGAGTCATAAATCTGTAATTAGGAAAATTATCGAATAAGGCCAGACTTTAATCTTAGATAAACTGATTATTTAGCTAAGTACTACTTATTTAAGCATAAATTATATATTTGTTTTGATTGTCTTGTTTTATAATCTTTGTTGTATATAGCAAATAGTCTTAATTTTGTAAAGGAAGCATTCACTATTTATGTGTAATGTTTTTTTATTGTAATTTTACATTTCAAATGATTCACGTACTTACACATTTTTCGGCTGGCGTCAGCTCTACTGGTAGATATGTGACAGTTATTATTTATTCTGTGCTACTGAATTATTTCAAAATTGACTTTTGGCAATACAAACAATTTTTTTTACAATATCATTCATTATTTCCACGCAAATATTTTAAAATAAATACTGAATATTAATTGCGTAAATGTTGAATTAAAATAACTTTCCGAATAGGTAGGTAATATAATAAGTACTTATATAATATCTATTAGCGTTCTTTTTGTAAGACCACGCATAACTTTCTACGAAGTAGTCTGATTTTATATTTTTTTATTGAATAAAGTAATAATTTATCCATACAAAGACGGATGGATCTAAAATTGGTATGAAATGGTTTTTTTTTGACATAAGACCGCAAACTTGCTTGCACACAGCTTTCCTGACGGCTAAGTGATGTAATAGGTCTCGTGGCTGGGGTGTTACACCTATTGTGCAAGTCTTACCCCTATCTTCCCTCTAGATATAACATACACTGGAAATTCCGGTGGCAGGAATATATAAGGCGGTGCTTCCCAACTTGGGCAAGTTGCGGGTTAGTACTCTGCCATTAGTGGTCTTGGTGGTGTCCAATTTTTCACCGAGGGCACGGCTCTTTACGGGAAGGAGACCATACGAATGACAACTTCAGCGCTTTTTTATACTTAAATACTGCACACTTCGTATCGCTTGACGTTAATAGCTACTAACAGTTTGTATGGAAAAAAATAAAGTATTGTTTTTGCTAGTTTCTATTCAGTATCTTTTTAGCAATGACCAATGGGTAAAGTGTACATCAAGTAGCTGTCAAATGACGTGTTTTATATTTGCTCTCTGTTGTATTTTTGTTGGTCACTGGAGATATCAAATACAAAACACGTCATTTGACAGCTATTTGATGTACATTTTACCCAGTGATCATTACTAAAAACATACGGAAACGACCCCCTGATTATTGAAGTTTTACTGCGTTTTAATTTTTACAAATTTTAAAAAAAGACAAAAATTAAACAGGATTTAAATCTGCTCACTTTGTCTATCACTTACGACGTTTTATCCATTATAGCCCTGAGGAGGCATTTATTTCATTCTGACTGTCGACAAAAACGTTATATTTTAGTGATATGCATAATGACAATGCGTAGGTATGTTAAATTCGAATAATGTCGACTAAATGATGGAATGATCTAAATATGTGAATGAATCACATTTTAAATTAGGTATAACCAACAATTACAATATAGGTAGCAAGTACGATCAGGTACCTATGTGCCGTTATCATGTGGACTGATGAGGATTCTTGACTAAGATAATAATGTTTAAAGTTAGCAAACAAAGTACTCGAGCCAAAGTAAACGGACCTGTGTCGTAATATCTAAAGATATTGCATACGACTAGGCGATAGTTCCTCACAATATATTACAAAATGTCGTAAGACACGTTCATACAATACTTGAATATTATTTAAGTGCAGTAAAATTGTAAAATACTTACTTCAGTTTCGTTGACACGTTAAGATTTGATGGTTTTTTGAAGTTATACTTCTTTATACGTTATGAAAAAAAATCATAGAAATAATATACCTGTTATGAGAGCACTGGAAAAAATGATGAGAGTGAAATTTAAAGATGCGCACGCATCTGTAAGACAAAAGTAACATCATAAAGTTGCCTGCTTATTAGTTTTTAGTTTCATGCAAGTGAAAAAAAATCAAACAGTCGAAATACAAACGACACAATGACATGAAAATTTATGCATTATTAAATTTATCTCGAAAACTGCGTGTGGGATCTGGATTAAAATTACATCCTACTTCTTTATCATAGCTTAGCTTAAGAAAAAACAATCATTGAAGCCTTATTGGCATAAGAAATCTAAAACTCCTCCTCCTTTTTGGAAATGATTGAAAAATAGGAGTGTAGTTTCAAGCAGATAATGGGAAATACATTAATAATATTCCTATCGCATCTAAACGAGTCAAATGAAATCTGACGGTAGAATAAAAAAGACTCCAAAATTTATACCTTCGTATGACGTACGATACCGACAGCGTACACATACATATAACTCAATCCAATCTGATTGATATTCAACGAACCAGAACCAAAAGGTTTGCCTCTTTTTTATGCCGTTATGGAAAAGATTCGAATTCAGTTCCTAGAATTCAGGCAGAATTACGTGTTTTCGGAGATACATAATTCAGGCGATTTTAGAGCAAGAGTGAATACCTACGTTGCTTGTAACTTATTCCATGTATAGAAACAAGATTACCTTCCAATAGAGGAGCTATGTGTATACTATAAATAATTTGGGCGCAGTCAAACTATAAAAAAACGAGGTACCTATTCAGACATTTTTAGGAATAGTTCAAAAACACTTGGAGAATATTGAATGCTACTGAATCAACATTTGCGAAAAGCATTAAAATCTATTTTGATTAGCTTACCTTACCTACTACCTAACAAACATAAAAACCCACGGAGAATTGACAGGTTCCATTTTTTTGGAGTTTTAAACAGAACTCAACTATGAAGTATCATTGTAGAGTTAACTAGCGGCCCGAAACGGATTCGCACGGGTATAAAATATACATTATACAACCTTCTTCTTCAAACACTTTAATTATTAAAAAAAACGCATCAAAATCCGTTGCGTAGTCTTAAAGATTTAAGCATACAAAGGGACATAGAGACAGAGGAAGCGACTTTGTTATATACTATGTAGTAATGATTAAAGAGCAGTATGTATAACTATCTAAAAATACCGACTTCGATTTCCGAACTAATTCTCTAACAATTTCGTATAAGAGCAAGCATGAAGATATAAAAATAATTATTACAGCGAAGCAGTTTTTCCTGGTGGAGTTATGTGTATATTTACAACACTAATAATATTTTTGCTTGTTTATG
The DNA here is from genome assembly GCA_002245505.1 of Calephelis nemesis. Classification (NCBI taxonomy): domain Eukaryota; kingdom Metazoa; phylum Arthropoda; class Insecta; order Lepidoptera; family Riodinidae; genus Calephelis; species Calephelis nemesis. The sequence goes on from NJDD01010462.1 coordinate 119,148, forward strand.
TGTGCGTCGGTATAAAAAGCGGAATTATACGAGTACTTACTTTAAAATACCTACACATACAAAAGATAACTATTGAGATACATACTAATTGAAGTATTTTTCGTATAAGTTATAGGTATATAACCTACCATGCGTGGTAAGTGATCCTGTTAATATTATTAATGCGCAAGTTTGTTTGTTACTCTTTCACACATAAACTGCTGAACCGATTGTTTAAATTCGGTACACACTTAGAGGGTAAATTAGATTAAGACATAGGATAGTGTTTATCTCGAAAAAATGTTCCTATAGGATTATTAGCCACGCGGGTAACGCAGCAGGCAACAGCTAGTATATATACGACATAAACTTATTTATCTATACATATAATAAATCTGTAGAAGGGTCAATTCTGTACATTGAAAATATTGAAAAAAATAGCAGGGGGTGTTACTGCATCGACACCAAATTTAAATATGTGATTAAACAAAAATTTTGTCTGTCTGTCTGTATGTTCAGACATCACATGAAAACTAACGGTTCGATTTCGATTAAACTTGGTATAATTATACCTTATTATCCTGGGCATAAAATGGGATACTTTTTATCCTTTAAAAATACGTAGAAAAAATCTTAATTTTACGAAGAAAAAAATATCAAAATTTTAAAGCTAATTTTTCCATATATTTTTACTATTTGGTTCCGGGTTTACTTCTCAGTAGAATAACACCCATCTTCTTCCTGCTTGTCAGTTTGTCACAGGCGGG